>BHFT01052606.1:0-14047 GCA_004320025.1 Laticauda laticaudata
TTTACATCCTCTTTCCATCCGTTGGTGCAGTGTGACATGGTCTTGAAGGAATGTATTTATATTAATTCCCCCTGAATGATAGAGAAATGATGGCTTCCTTTGTACAGCTATTTTTTATGAAAAAGATGGTGATTGATCGGTTACATTCTAGAGGGCTAAAAGACAAACTGCTGGTAATCAGTTCTGAATACCTTTATTTTGTTTTTAGGAACAGCTTGAAATTGCATTGGCAGCATCCTCTTCCTTTTTATTTGCTTTCCTTTTAGAGTTTCCTAGAAATCTGAAGTTGTGACAAATTGATTTTCATACCCCATTTTTAGACCTGCCCTATAGATGAGACTTTAGCGATCAGAGATGTGCAAAACTTTCATTGGAAGATGTAGGAGAGAGAAGTTAATCCAATCGCTTTGTCAGCTTTATTCATCACATCTACGAGTCTCCGAATTTATTTATTTATTTTATTTATTTTGTCAAGTGATTATAAGATAACAGGTATAAGTATAAGCATAGTTATGAATAAATGAAATGGATACATATAAAAAAAATAAAAAGAAACAATAGGACAGGGACAGTAGACACATTGGTGCGCTTATGCATGCCCCCTACAGATCTCTTAAGAAAGGAGTGAGGTGAATAGTAGACAGCCGAAGATTAAAGTTTTTGGGGTTTGGGGAAGAAACCACAGCAGTTCAGGGAGAGTATTCCAGACATTGACCACTCTGTTTGCTGAAGTCATATTTCTTGCAATCAAGTTTGGTTGTGGAACTTTAAGTTTGTATTCCATTGTGTGCTCTTGTAATTGTTAGGATTGAAGCTGAAGTATTCATGTGACAGGTAGGACACTTGCATATATGTATGATTTTATATGCTATTTTAGATCGGACGAAGGTGTCAGGCTTCAAGTTCTTTCTGCTATTGCTTTGCATCTGTTCGGACTGCCATAAGTAAGGGGGGGGGGGAGGAGGGAGATAGGAATAAGTTGGGGAAGTGAGCTGGGAGGTGTTTACAGTCATCTGTTGATATAAATGGTGAGGGGGGAGCATAAGCTAGAGTTAGGTTTCTATTTCTCGCTTAGCTTTTCTTCTCTCTGGCGCAACTGCAACCCGTTTATCAAAATATGCCAAGGTCAACGACAGAGGGCCTACTCATCACCTAGATGCCCACATGATCATATCCACAAACTTCTATGGAAGTGTCATTCTGAACTATTGGGGGTGGGAGACAATTTCATCACTTTCTATATCTGACTGCGCGGCCTAATTCTCAGATTCAGACATCTTGGTTGCTACCACTTCACTTCAGTAAAAGATATCTTTGTCTCTAAACATAAAGAGTCTAAGTATTTTCTTTCCTGGATTTTGAATGAGAGCCTCCGCCTGGACAGAAGGCTATGTAAGTGTCTAAGGCTTTTCTAGGTCTAGAATCTTCAAGATCTGGTGGCATAATATTCTGCAATGAGTAGAGGAGTGGCGAACTCTTCTTGTGAAATATTTCTGGACTTTCTCAATTGTATTAATGTGGGTTCCAGACTGATGAGCTGTATTCAAGTACTGGTCTAGCAAATGTCTTGTATGCTCTAGTTAGGAGTGTGATATTACCAGAGAAAGGCAAATTTAGTGTATTTGCTGACCCTATGGACTTTTGTGCATATCCATGTATGCTTTTCATCAGATTGGTTCAACAGCTGAAATCAAATCAAGTTCACTTGTCGACTGAATATTTTGAAATGACTTGGCTCAGAACTGAATTGACATTTTCAAAGCAAACTACCCTTCTTTTTGAGCATCGCTTTGGCCACTTCACAGTTTACTGCTTCCTGGTTTTCTATCTCATTTCTGGTGCCTCTTCTTCATGGCCACCATATTTTAGCCACTGTGTATCATTTTAGTTAAAGAAACTCATCTAAACTTATAAATTAAACAAATGAACCAATGCTGACTGTTGGGATCAGCATAAAGGGAAGAAAGTTGAACATGCTTTTGTGTCATTGGTCACTTACCCACAAAGAAACTCACTCCCCTTTAAAAGACCCAACTGATTGGTTCAACAAGCTTCAAGTCGTGCTGATACGTTTCTTAAATGATATACTGATATTTCTAGTCTTGAATAAGACTAGAAACCAGTGTAGTATTCTAATAAGTTTGCCAACTAATTCTCTATCACGAATTAATGTATCCTTCAGAAATCATGTTATCTGATGTTTCATTCTGTGTGTAATTTTGTCTTGATGTGTCAATTTAAAACCTTTTAAAGTAACCAAAAATCTACAGAATAATTTTCCATCCACTACCTCTTTTTAAAATATTTTATTTTTATGATCCAGTATAAAAGTAGCTTTGGGGATCCAGTATAAAAGTAGCAACGGATTGGAGCTGAGCATTTACTGGACAGATGCCCTTCCTGATACCTACAGGGAGTTCACAGCAGACATGTTCTCCTTGTACCCTGAGAGAGAGAGACATCTGTCACTGCCTAGGATTGTACTCTCAACCTTCCAAGTGGGAGGCAAGTGTTTTCACCTCTAAGTGCTCCTCTTTTCAAGTATTCTATTAATTATTAATTAAGTATTCTATTAATAGCAATATCACTTAGACTTATATACTGCTTCACTGTGCTTTTACGTCTCTCTCTAAGTGGTTTACAGAACCAGCAAATTGCCCCCAACAATTTAGGTCCTCATTTTACCCACCTTGGAAGGATGGAAGGCTGAGTAAACCTTGAGCTGGTGGGACTTGAACTGCTGAACTGCTGGCAATCAGCAGTTAGCAGAAGTAGCCTGCAGTACTGCAATCTAACCAATGCGCCACCACACCTCTTATTTGTTTTTATTGTTAATAAATCAGCAGATGTAGAGTTATTAATAGCAATCAATACAGACAGGATTTTTTTTTAACCTCACAATAATAGGTGAAAGAAAGCTAAACCAAAAATTATATGCATGTATTTTACTGTATGTGTGCACCTTCTTAAGGAGAACGATGCCTCTTTGAACGATGCCCATTCAATGCATCTTCATCACCAAGTCTACCAACCCCCTCTCAGTTGTCAGTAGAAACATAATAGACAATTCTCCCCTTCTGAAAAGGGCATAGTTTGCTTTCTGTGAAATCCCTGCCCTTCTCAATGGTGGGAGCAGAAGAAGTGAAAACATGCATTCCTAAGTAGGCCTGGGAACTCCTGGCATCTGCTGACTAAAATAACAAGCTGGGGAGAGCCCCCTCATCTTTGAACAAACCTTAAATTATGTAGCTGCTCATTGCCAGAATTAGCAGTCCCATGCTTCCCTTTTGAGGGAGAGGCGCCGTGGATGGACCGAACAATCCTTGAATTATGATACAAATGAGACAGACCTCCAAATTCATCACATGCATAGAGAAGAAGATTACAAAGGACAGCTTAAGTTCTTGGCATTTTAAAGGAGGTGATCAAGAGCTCCTTTGAATTCTCTTCTTCACTTCATCTCCATTTTTTTTTTTTTTTTNCTCCATTTTTTTTTTTTTTTGTGGTGCCAAACTGACAAAGCATCCCATTCATGGGTCAGCAATCTCCTTTATAGATGCAGTGGTGTTAATAGCAAGCTGACTCTGCAGATGCTACCATTTCAAAACACAAATGGAATGAACTGCCTGGCCTCTTCGTCTTTAGGAAAATCATGACGCGATGCCTTCTTTGGGCTAATGGAATAACATGGCTTTACTGACGGGAGAATAGGCTGATACAATCTCTAGGGATTGGATCATTTATTCAGCTTCAGATTCTTAGGTCAGATGGGTAAATGGATTTAAATCAATCTTTCATTTGTAATTATCGCTGCAATCTGTAATTAGCTATGGCTATTATTTTCTATAAAGTCCTTTACTGGTTATTTGTGTCAACATGAAAAGAGATTCTTAAATAAGGAAACTGATGATAAAAGAGTACTCCATTAATTCTTTCCAGACTTGCAAAATATAAGGAAAATTTAACTATTACTGGCTAGATGGCTTAAAGAGCTTAATCCAACAAGCAGTGTTACCTGCATATCAATTTAGTCTGTGTCTTCATTTTGTATGACAAATAGAAGACTTTCTTCTGCAAATTAGGGTAAATGCCTATGCCTACTTCATTTCCTTAGCCATCATCCTTTCTTTCTACAGTTTGCATCTCAGTTGCAATGCATCTTTCTTTTTTCTTCTTTAGCATCTTACCTAAAAAGACAATACAATCCTTGGTTTTATTAACAGAGGCGTAAAATCAAAATCATGTGAAGTATTAGTACACCACATTACAAAAAAAAAGTTGAGATTTTATAAAAAGTGCAAAGAAGAGCAACTAAGATGATTAAAAGCCTGGAGACTAAAACATATAGCACTAGCAATAGCAATAGCACTTAGACATATACCACTTCACAGTGCTTTTACACCCCTCTCTAAGAAGCTTACAGAGTCAGCATATCGCCCCCAACAATCTGAGTATAGGGTCTCCTGCTTGAGCAGAGAGTTTAACTAGAAGACCTCCAAAATCCCTTCATGTTTTATTCTGATTGATTGATGTAATAAATATGGGAAGCCTACAACACTGAAGCAAGTTTTTGTTATTGTTTATTGACATTATTAGTGAGTAATATGCCCAGTAAGATTCATAGAGACTGCCTGGACAAGTCCCTATAGTTTTATTGGAAATATTTTGTAGAAGTGTCTGAGGAGATTCTCAGTCATCCAGATCATGATTATCTCAAATGTGCTTTTTCAAGAGGCAACTGGACTTCCTTTGTTTTTCCTTGAAGAACATTTCGCTTCTCATCCAGGAAGTTTTTTCAGTTCCAACTGAATGGTGGCAAATGGAAGGATTTATATTATACTGCTGAAAGAGAGTAGTTTTTAGAAGTAGTTTAAGCCCATGTCACACTGCACCAACGGATGCAAAGAGGATGTAAAATGGACAAAAAAGCTTGCCATCCATTGTTGGTTACGCGTGTACCGTTCTGTACTCACTGCCTCTGTTTTGCTCCTCTCTATCCTCTCAGCATCCGTTATTGGACGATTTCATCCGCTCAGAAGTTTTGAAGCTACTCAAAACTTTTGCACGGAGAAAGATGTATCCAATTCATCCATTTCTGCATCCTCTAGGCATACGGGGACATCGCTTCTGCATCCATTACGCATCTGCTATATCCGCTAGGCATCCACTGTGCATCTGCACAACTCAAATCCGTTCCAGCAGTAAACGCGGACGCAGGAGGAAGCAGAACGGATGCGCAGTGTTAGTAGCACGACGGAGAAAAGGATGAAAGCGGATGCAGCTCATCCGCTATGCATCCGCTCTGCATCTGCTATGCATCCTCTAGCATCCTCTACGCATCCGTCTGCGTCCACTCTGCATCCTCTACGCATGTCCGCTCTGCGTCCTCTACGCATCCTCTACGCATCCTCTACGCATCTGCTCTGCATCCTCTATACAGTCCTCTCGTTCGTGTTCCTCCCCAAGTCCGTTCTCTTTCCGTTTATCTGCTCTGCTATGCAAATTTTTGCCCCTTTTGAGAGCGGATAACAACGGATGGAACATTTTGCTCGTCCATTGTGTCCTTTTTGCATCCGTTTGGCAGTGTGACATGGCCTTTACAATGCCTCCTTCCTAGAGCTAAGAGAGAATTATTGGCCCAAGTTCACCCAGCTGCAACATGCCCAAGGTAAGACTAGAACTCATGGTTCTTAGTGTGGTGCCTTCACAGCCAAACTCTTTACTTGTGAGGTTACTGTAGCATTAATTGTACACTCCATTCAAAAACAAAACAAAAAGGCATATTTCCCTACCAGCAAAAAAAAAAGAAAAAAAGACAACTATCTCCTCTGAATTGATTCAGAGAGTTGCCATGCTGCTTTAGTGAAATTCTTACCACTTTTTATATCAAGAAGTGCCATGTGCTGAATAGCTTGGCATTATGTGAACTTCAATGTATCTGCCCCAGAAAGCCATCCAAGATAAAATTTGCATTTTTGTATCCAGGCACAGAAGACAAAAATGAAGAACAAACCGAGGGATGTTTAGTCAACATTTTTCAAAGATTTCAGCAACCACTGTGACTTTTGAGTAGCCACAGCCATTCTTGAATTCTGGGTAAATACTCTATTTTATCTTTGTGCTTTTGGATAGATGAAGCTATTGTATTTCCTGATGCCCAAACAGAACTGCATGAATCTTTCTCTTGTTAGAACAAAACGTCCTCCTTCTACTGTGGCTTTTGTCAGGATAAGCAGGTGGCAGGTAAATATGAATTGTATACCTAGGAAGGGTTTTGTAAATGCTGGCTTGAAGCCCAAAGCTTGACCGAAAACACCGTCCTGACTGTATGATTATTGTTTTCCTTTGAAAGATCAAATGTGTTCGACAGCACTCCCCAAAGCTTTGCATGTAGAGTAAGTGTATAGATAAATACAGTAATAGATGTAATAACAATGTTTTTATTTTTATTATTATAGCCAAATATAATAGCCAAATTATAGCCAAAGCATTATAGCTGAAATGTAGAAACACAACAAAAAACTTCAAACTGCAACAAGGATATGCACAATTTATAAAAAATATCCAGATGTTTAGAACTGTTAGAAGGCTGCAAAACTATTAGAAATAATTAAATAATTAGAACAGTTCATGCATAGACTAAATTATAATTGTCGGCCTCCTTCTCATACTTGGATAACTCATTGCCACTGCTGCTGTAGTTAGCGATAGAGATAGATGCAAAGTATCAACAAAGCCAGCCCCAGAGACAAATTGCATTAAAAGATGCTATGAATTGCCATTTTCTAAATACTTCTTTACTTGCACAACCTTTCAGCATAATTGAATACAGTAACATTTTTTTTTTCTGGGAAAATAAGTAAATATAAACCCACAACTGTTTGGTGATTAGCTTATGGGTCATGACTTTTTGATACAACCTGTACAAAAACCTCCACAGCACCAGAGGGCAAGGCAAGTAGTAGTGGGTGGAAGATCATTAAGGAGAGATACAATCTAGAAGTAAAGAGAAACTTCTGACAGTGAGATCAATTAATCAATGAAACAACTTGAGTTGTGAGTACTTCATCACTGAAGGTTTCCCCAAACAGACTGACAACCATTTGAATGGGATGATATAAGGTATCCTGCCATGACCAGGTGGTTGGACTAGAATAGGGGTGTCAAACACAATTTTATTAAGGGCCGCATCATGGTTGTGTTTGACTTTGGGGGAACAAGGTGGGCATGGCCAGTTCTACATCACTCATGTCAGGGGCACCTGTGGTGGCCAAGTGATAAGACAGATCTTCCCTCAGACCCTCCCTCCCTCTCATTTTAACCTCCTTCCTTCCTTCCTTCCTTCCTTCCTTCCTTCCTTCCTTCCTTCCTTCCTTTTCTTCTTTTTCCTTCCCTCTTCGTTCTCCTTTCTTCTTCCTTCCCCTCTTTCCTTCTTTTTCCTTCCTTGCTCTCTTCCCATCTTCCCATCTTTTTCTTTGTCTTTCCTCTTTCCCTTTCTCCTTTCCTGTCCCTTCTTGGGTGCTCAAATGCAAAAGGGGAAACATTTCTCCTTTTGTTTTGTTTTGCTTTCAGTTTTTCTAACCTTCTGCCAGCAAAAAGGGAGCCTGAGGGGCTGCGCATGCTCCCACGAGCTCCATTTTCACTGGCAGAGGCACTATGGAAGAGGCACCACCAGCAACACCTTTGCTGTTTTTAAGGCAGCCCTGTGGGCCTGATCTAAGCACTTTGTGGGCCAGACACCTTGGACTAGAAGACCTCTGAAGCCCCTTCTAACTCTATGATTTTATGTTCTATGTCAAGGGTCTCCAAACTTGGCAAGTTTAAGACTTGTGGACTTCAACTAACAGAATTCCTGAGCTAACATGACTGGAAGAGGAATTCTGGGAGTTGAAGTCCATAAGTCTTAAAGCTGTCAAGTTTGAAGACCCTTGTTCTATGTTCTGTATATAGATTCAGATTCATCATTTACTTATATCTTAGGTAGAATTCAATCTATGTTTTTGGAGAGGAGAAGTTTGATAGTTCAAAAATTATTCACCTGCCTACACAGTGGTGTTTAGAATATTTTCCATATATTAGTGGTGGGATTCAAAAAATTTTACTACTGGTTCTGTCGGCATGGCTTGGTGGGCATGGTGTGGCTTGGTGGGCATAGCTTGATGGGTGTGGCAGGGGAAGGATACTGTAAAATCCCCATTTCCACCCCACTCCAGGGGAAGAATACTCATTCCCTCCCCACCCCACTAACCTGTTTTCCAGCTCCTGGGCAGGGCAACAAAACACCCAGCTGATCAGCTGGGACTTGGAAGGCAGAGAATAGATGGGGACAGGGCCAGTCTTAGGTGGTATTTGCTGGTTCTCCAAACTATTCAAAATTTCTGCTACCGGTTCTCCAGAACTAGTCAGAACCTGCTGAATACCACCTCTGCCATATATGTGTAATTAGATTTGGAGAGCCAGAATATTTTTGTCAGATATGAAACTCTCAGATGAAAAACCAAATTACTTTGCCTTAGTCATTACTATGCAATACCGTTTAGTTTAGTTTCTCAGTAATTCAGAATAATAACTCTGTTATTTGAGTTTTTTAAAGACCAAAAAAGAGAGACCTACCTCTCTTCTTCTCTGTTTCATTGCTTGTTGCAGAGAACTTCAAGAAAGAAAAAAAGAGAGTATTCTAAACACTTATAGAATATTTGATAACAATTGCATTTCTTCCCCCAAGGTTTTGATGCCTTAGAGGCTACCAACCCATAATACTGAATACACTTGTCTCTCAATTTTCTTTGTGTGGCAAAGGATGGATCAAAGTCAAGTCTCTGTGTTATAGATAACTCACTTTTAAATACCAGAGAAGAAAGCCCTCTGATCTGGCTTCAAATTGTCAACTGCAAATTGGGAGTCTTGTTGACATTCCTTCTTGTTTGAGATCAATTCCTCCTCTTTGTCTGATCCTGTGTCTTCAGTTCCAGCACTGCCGGAGAACTCAGTCTTGTTATAGGATTTTAAGAACTCGTTGAGTTCCTTTTTGATGTGGTTGAAATGTAGTGTCCATCTTTTTTCATACCCCGAGCAGTTTGATTGAGTCCAAAGGGAAGAAGATAGGAGGAAGGATTCATTTCAGAACAATTTGAGCTTCTTTGCTAAAATGTGTAAAAGTGTTTTATTCAAGGATATATCTGAGACTTTATTTATTTACAAGGGCATACACTCTACTAATATTGGCATCTGAAACTAATCTCAATGACAGGCAAGCCGGTAGGCAGGCAAGCATAGAAAAAAAGAAAATGGGAAGGGAAGGGAGAAGGAAGGAAGGAAGGAAAACAAGGGGAGAGAGAGAAAAAAAATATTGCTATGTAAATGTAAATATATAAATATGAACACCCTTTGGAGAAAGAGGGCAGGAAGCAGGAAGGAAGGAAGAAATGGAGTAAGGATGGAAGGAAGAAAGGAAGGAGAGAGAGAGAAAGAGAGAAAGGAACAAAGAAAAAAAGAAAGAAAGAGAAAAAGAAAGAAAGAGAGAGAGAAAGAAAGAAAGAGAAAGGAAGGAAGGAAGGAAGAGAAAGGAAGGAAGAAAGGAAGGAAGGAAGGAAAAAAGAAAGAAAGAAAGAAAGAGAAAGAAAGAATGAATGACATACTGAATGTGGAATCACATCATAGAACAATCCACAGATGAGTCGTAACTTTGGGAGCAAAGACATAAGTCACAGGTTCCACCTTATGATGCCACAATCCATGTACACTTCCTTCTTTGCTTCTTTCCTCCATCCTTCTGCATGGTTGTCTTTACTTCCAGACAATGTTTAAACATCTAATGTATTCAAGGAATGCTGCATGTGCATTGTGCACATTTCTTTAAATCTCTGTAACAACAATTATGTGAGAAAGGCAGGTTAGAAAAGAGAGCTTGTTCAAAGTCATCAAGATGACATTCTGAAACCACGACATTACTAAGACTGGTTTAATGTCAGAAGTTAATCTGCAGGTCCTGACGTTCATCACCATGTTTTCCTTAATGTGAAAATAGAAGAGAATTAGAACTGGGGTAAAGTACTCAAGGATTTGGGATGAAGTCAAATGAGTTGCAATGATCTCATATATGTTTACTCAGAATCAACACCACTCTGTTTAGTGAATTTCAATCCATAGGTAACTTTGTATTATCCTGTAATTGAGCCTGCATTTTATGCATCCCTCTGTGAGAGCGAGTGAACCAAGCAGGAGAAGGTTAACACAGAGAATTGAATTATAACACTCCTATACTTTCCTAGGTCAGGTATGAGCATGCCTATTTGTGTGGGATGCCACCCAGTGTTGTAAACTTTTACTGCACATTTCTTTCAGTCATCTATTAACACCATTGTTGTGGTGTTTGAAGCTACTCTTAGCAACCAACTTTCTTCTAAGGGCATTATGTTCGAATTGACCATCCTTTCCATCATTATTTCCACATAATTAATAAGCATCAAATAGCAGAAGTAGAAATATGTGGACAGCCTTGATTTTGTAAAATTCTACAGGAACCAATTTTTCGGAGCAACTGGTTTCTTTTTCTTTTTTTCTGTTTAGCAATAAACATGTATGTATATTGGGTCTTTATGGGACCTCTTTGTGTTCCTTCTGGGTACAGCAGTGGATCTAAGAAGGCTGACATCTACTGCTTACTTCACCAGTTATGATGCTTGACCAGGATGGAGATACAATCCTGAACGCATTCTGAAATAGGAAATTGAAACCCTGTGAATGATTCATAGTCTTTGGGATCTTAATCTTGTTTTCCCTTAACATTTTCCCATGATAAATACTCCCTTTTACAACCCTGTATTCCCTTAATTTGGGGTAGAATTGGCGCAACTGAATGGAGCTGACCATTTACTGGCCAGATGCCCTTCCTGATGCCTACACAGAGTTCACAGCAGATTTTTTTTTTTTTATGCACCTTAGGAGAGAAACATTTGCCATTACCAGGGATTGAACTCTCAACCTTCTGAGTGGGAGGTGAGCATCTTCACCACCAGGCCACCAAGCCACTCTTTCCCATGATTATTCTATTAAATGTATTGTTAATTGGATAGAAGTTTCTGAAATGATAATATGATATGGATTTTTAAATATTTTTTAAAAGTAATTTAGTGATTTTTTTAATCTACAAGACTCTGTTTACAATTATGTGTATGGCGTCCTTGGTGCTCTCTGAGCTTATTTGTTTGCTTGAAGATATTTCAGTACCCAACTAGACACACACACACACACACACACACACACACACCTATTGCAATTATTATGTTTTTGTGAGTTTCCTGCAAAAACTGGGGAAACATGGAAGAGGAAAAGAAAGAAAGAAAAAACTAAAATGAAATAAGCGTTTTCTGAGTTTAAAAAAAAAATATTACTGTTTTCTAAATCTTTTCCTTTGGGTGAAATTGAGAAGCCTTATTATTCCTACCTTACAGATGATATCATGGCTAAGGCTGAAAAATAGTGGCTTGCCCGAGGCAACCTAATGAATTCATAAGAGATATAAAACTGGAAGATTTTCAGGTTCTGCCTGTTAGCCAATTTTCTTAGCATTGCCTATAATAGCAATACACAAGATTCTCTCTTTTGGGAGGTTGGAGGGTGGTGGATCTGGAGACTGACCTGGCTTTAAATAATGTGCCATGGACCCTGGTTCAAAAATAGCAGAACTAGAGATAAAGAAATGTGGAAAATAAAAGATACATTTAATTTGATTTTGGTTTCAGTTTACATTCAGTTGAAAAGGATTCAGTGCAGTAGATATGATTATTCCTCCATGGTTTGAATACTTTTTATTTTATTTTCATAACTTTAGGGTTCAGTTGTAACTTCTGAAAATGGTCTTAGAACAGCCCCCGCCCCCCAAAAAAAAGTTTTCAAAAGCTGCATGTGAACTGAATGAAAGTCTTTGGCTCCCTCCCTCCTTTCCTCCCTCCCTCCCTTCTTTCCCTTCTCCTTTCCTTTTTTTCTTGAGGCTTTGCTTTCCCTGTTACATATTTCAAGTTTCTTATGTGAGGATATATTCAACCCTCCTTTCATGCCTACTAAGGATTTTAGGCTACTGTCACTGTTATCTTGTGCTAGGGGGATACCTTATCTGTACTACAAGAATTTGGAGGAATTCTAGTTGGCAACAAGGTTAGAGGTTTTTCTGTATCTCTCTGCTGATATCTAATGGGTTTGTCAGCCATTGTAGAATCTTCAATGCATAATGTCCCACACAACTTTCCCTCTCTCTTTTTTTCTCTTCTCTCTCTTCTCTGTCTCTGTCTCTCTTTGTGTGTGTGTTTCTCTCTCTTTCTGTCTCTCCTGCAAAGTAGATGTCTGATTGTGATTATCATGATGTTATTTGCCACTTAGTTGCTGCCCTTACAAAGCCTATTTCCATCATAATTGATGGTGGGTGGAGAACATAGGTTGGCATCAACTTCTATAAACATCTGAACAGACCTAGACTGAAGCAAAGAGTTACAGGAGGAGAATGGAATCAGGATTCCAGAATACAGGCAGCATCAGTTGGGAAAGAAGGAAGAGACAGAGATGGAAAGAGTAACAGAAAAGCAGGATGAGACACTGAACAGGAACAGATTGTAGGCAGCAATGGTTTGTCATGAGAAAAGTAGGATAAAAGAGTTGTTAATATGAGATGCTCCTAAACTTCTCTTTGTTCTTGCTGGTTTGGGAAAGAATAGAAAGATTCTAAGGAGATTCCAGGGCAAATAAATATATTCAAATTGTAACTGGTTGTACTTTAATTGGAAGATAGTCCTTCTCATCTCCACCATATGCAATAATCTCATGGGTTTACCTAAGTATACTTGGAGCAGGTTATCGATTAAGGTATCCTCATACATTTGCTCTGGCAACCTATTTCTCAGGAGAGGATGAGAATATGTCCAAAATTCCAATGTGGTTGGCTGGAGAAGTAGAAGCAAGGTCCCCATCCCAAGCTTGACTGACTCTTACTGGGGTTGTATGCTGCTCCATGGATATAAAAGAGGATGCTTTTGACATGTCTTGACTTGGAAAAGACTAAGTTGTTGTCTACTTGTGTACAATGATACAGAAATAATATTGCAAGCCATTTATCTCATAACACTGTCAAATGACTTAATAAGATTGTATTACTATTATTCTTCTCATTCTTCCTATTACCTATCTCTTCCCACTTATGACTATAACCGTGTTGCTTGTATCTTCATGATTTATATTGTTTTATTTGCTTTCCTAATATGTTTTGATTGCTTATTAGTAACCTATGTATGATTTGATTGCTTATTAGTAACCTATGTCTATCACTGTGTTGTATCTTATGATTCTTGATGAAAGTATTTTGTTTTTTCTTATGTACACTGAGAGCATTTGTACCAAAGAAAAATTCCTTGTGTGTCCAATCACACTTGGCCAATAAAGAATTCTATTCTATTCTATTCTATTCTATTCTATTCTATTCTATTCTATTCTATAATGGTTTAGATAATATCTGGAGCTGTTTTCATAACATGGGTCTTGACAGTATGTAAATTTTCTTCCACACCCTAACGACTCAGTACTTACCATGTGTTTTTGTTGCTAATTGTTTCAGAACTATTTATTCATTTAGCACTGAAAATAATTTACATTTGACAGTGTGGAAGAAATAGCTTTCTTCTTGCTCTTCTTAAAACACAATGTGGCATTCCAAGAAGTAAGTGTGTTGCAGGAGAGGCATCTTGTGCATTTAATCCTGCCTCCTCACTTTTACAGCGACTATAACTGGACTGAAAACTTCAAGATGATCTCTACATGATACCAAAGAGATATAGAGATATGCTTGATTCCATTTAGTGGCTGAATTGATTTTTGCAGCTCAAATTTGGTAACCTTAATCTTAATCTAAAGCCCATGTCACACTGCCCAACGGATGCAAAAAGGACACAGCGGACGAGCAAAATGTCCCATCCGTTGTTATATGCTCTCAAAAGGGGCAAAAATTTGCATAACCGGAGCGGATAACACGGACGCGTGGAGGACGCAGGGCGGATGCAAA
>BHFT01052607.1:0-12773 GCA_004320025.1 Laticauda laticaudata
GGTGAAAACAGTCTGAGAGGGGCTTGGTTTCTGGTGTTGAATGATTGGCAGCTACCATATAGGAGTGTGTGATTATCCATGGTGGAGATCAATGGGATGATGTGGAAGAGCAAGACCGAAGGTGTGAAGAGGTCTGTAACACACGGTGCTGGACTGATAGCTGAGGATCCAGGTGATTTCACTCCCCTTTATAGAAATATGCGGTTTTCCCGCTTGGTGGTCCTTCCACATTACTCTAACGGCATAAATATTTGAGAATAGCATCCAGATACAATACGTTTTGGGTCGTGTTTTTATGCTTTATATACGAGATGCATCCGCTTACATCCTTTCTATTTCCGTGCTACTAAACGCTGTGTGGATCGTTCCATGTACCTTTTCACTTCCTCCCGGGTCTTTCTGCTTTCCAGCTTGCAGTGGATGTGAGTTTGAGGGGATGTCAGAGGATGCCGAGAGGATACATCGGCATGTGTAACGGATTGAGCCACACGACGGTAGGAACTTTTGTTTCGCCATATAGGTGTTGGTGGGATGTACATACGTCATCGCAGCGGATTAAAGTTCATCCGCTCAAAAAATTTTGTGCAGCTCAAAACTTTTTGAGCGGATGAAATAGCAGTAGACAGATGTTTGACGGATAGAGCTTATGAAACACATATGCAGTGAGTACACAACGGATGCATCGCGTTTTCCAATGGATGGCAAGCTTTTTTGCCTGTTTTACATCCTCTTTGCATCCGTTGGTGCAGTGGGACATGGGCTTAAGATGGAGTGGCTGTGGATAGGAAATATTCCGAGTGTGGTTATCTTGTAAACAGGTGTTTTTAGAATCATGGCAATGTCAATTTGGCTATATCTATCAGAAAGAAAGAGAGAAAAATCACACCTGGACTAAGCTTTTGTCCCTCCCTCCCTGCCTTTGGACTAATGGGAATATAGGAACATAGTTATTATTCAGATTTCATATTCATCCTAATTCTGTCATATGGATTTCAGGCTGGGAGTAAAAAGAAAGTATAACTTTTTGAATCAGTTCATCATTTCAGAACACCTTATATATTTGGATTTAGATTTCTATTCAGACATTTGCACATTTCACTGGATATGTATTGAGATATAATCTCATCCCATTGAAAGTTTGTGACATGTAAATAAATCTCTGGAAACAATCTACCTTTATTGCAGATATCTGCAGCTGGATGCTTTTTGTCCTGTGGGAATCAAGTTAACATTTTCTTTCTCTTTCGTGTCTTTCACTAAACTTTTACACTAAAGTATTTTTCATTGGCAGTGAAACATACCTATGTCTTCCATAAACTGTCTATCCTGCTTTAAAGCCTAGAAGAACAATCAAGTTGATGTCTCTGTAACATAGGGATAAATTATCTCATTCTGAGGCAGATCCTATTTAGGTTGCCAGTCAGAGCATAACCATGTTAATATAGATCTTCTTCATCTGGTCTGATTTTTATAGAACAATGGAAAAAAATCTTTTCTTTCTCTTATGGTGCTCTATACAGATATAATGTCTAGAGACAGAATTGGCTTCATTCAACAGTAAGTGAGCTATTCTTTCTTTTTCTTTTTTTACATTTTTATTCAATTCTTCTTTCAAAAGGCTCCAGGTTGCTTTTATTTATTCCTTCTTATCTTTCAAACATCCACATGAGAGATTAGATTGAGAAGTAATGGCTGAGAATAAATCATTTAATCAGATTCTGAAGTTGTGATGTAAATTAAGAGTGAGGTGGGACTGGACAGATGTCTGATTTAAGTCTGGAACTTGAAGCTATTGGACAAGCTGGAAGATATGACCAAAGAGAGAGAAAAATAAGACAAGTGGAAGTAAGAAGTTAAGTAGAAGAATCAGCCAAGACTCTGGATTTACAAAAAACCAACAGATCAGGAAAACCTGTTTAAATAAGCTCAAATAGCACAGAAAATTCTCTAAAACATTTTTCTGTTAGAAACTCAGTTGGTGAATTGAATTAGTCTAGAGTTTGAAGATATTTACTGCAGTTATGTACCATAACATAGAGCATCTAGCCACAGATTTCAGCAGCTCCTGAAATATTATATTCTGGTTAAACATCACTTTCCAAGGATTATTTTGACATGTAATCTTAACCAAGAATGATCACCAAGAAAATCCAGTGCACTAGGCTAGATTGGGAAGTCAAAAAGACCTCCTGGAAGAAAACCAATTTGGGATTCCACCAGTTTGGCCTGGTTGTATAGAACTGGTAGCTCCAAAGAGCAGCTGACATCAAACCGATTTGTTGTGATGATCTTCTGGTCTTCTGCTTGGCCCACTCTACTGCCTGGGCTCTAGGCTGTCCTTTAGTCTCTGCTTTTTCCTCCTCAGCTGCTTTGTGTGGCACAGCTGAGTGCCGCACACCAGCAGGACAAGGTGAATGCTTTCAGGAGCTGGTGATTTGTAAACAGTGTGTCTACACACACATGCAAGTGCACACTCATCGAACCGGTTGTTATACAGGTAGGATCCCATCTCTGAAGAAAAAATTTCTGTATTGTTTCCAAGACAGCAATATGAATATGTTCATGAAGTCTCCCAAAATCAATAGTGCCTGAAGGAAACTTTGTCTTCACCTTTTTGCTTGACTCAAAGGAATTGTTTAAAAAAAGTAATCCAGAAACTGACTGAAGTTCATAAGATTTCATTTCTATCTCATAAAGACAGAATAAGTACCTATTCAGAAGGATAAACTAGATTGTTAGTAATCTCTTCTGCGATATCACTTGAGTAGCAAGCAAAGTGAGTTACCAATTTTTTGTGTATTAATTTCCATTGAAGCAAAAAGGTTGAGAAGATGATACATACATATTACAGCCGTGTGAATACTTGATGTTTAGTGATATGGAAACAACTGATTTTCACAGTTCGGTTGTTGATTGTCTAGCTTATTATTACCTGAATAATTTTAATTTTGCTGCTCAGCAGTATGTAACCATTACATAATACTTTTAGATATGAAACTTTCCCAAATAGTTCAGTTCTGAAGAAAATACTCAAAATATGAGCACACACACTTATGACTCCACATTTCCTTAACTGAGAGAGCTCCCACAACAAAGCTGGCTGGGGAATTCTGGAAGTTAAGGTCCATCCATCTTCGAGTTGCCAAGGATAAAAAATATTGCTAAGGTTTCCTGCCTGAGTACGTGGGCTGGACTAGAAGATCTTCAAATTCCCTTCCAACTTTAATATTCTATTAAGCAACCTCCTAATCTGTTTTACTGTATATCCCTCAATATGAGCTTCATTTGCAGAAATGCAGGTTAAGTTTGCACATTAAAAATTTACTTCAGGGCTGTGAAAAACTAAGATGAATGTCTCCAGTGATTGTGCCAGAAATACAATGCTAGTTACCATGATACAGTTGAATGCTCTAGTTATTGCTACTTCCATTTGTTTTACAGCATTTAGGAATTTATATATCAAATCCATACATTTGATTGACTTGGCTTAGTTAATCAGCTCTGAACAGAGGAATTTCTTTCCTCTGTGAGCAAACCTGAATTCATCCAAGAAAAGTGCTGGATAAACCTACCCAAAACATTACAATTTCAAGCAGAGATTGAAATCCCAAAGGTGCTTTTTTAAAAGGCAACTGGACTTTGTTTTTCCATGAAGACATTTCGCTTTTCATCCAAAAAGTTTCTTCTGACTGAAGAACTGAAGAGTCAGAACTAAACAAGCTTCTTGGATGAGAAGCAAAGCATCTTCAATGAAAAACAAAGTCCAGTTGCCTTTTGAAAAATCACCTTTGGGACAACCATGACCTCGATGACTGAGAATCTCCATGGACAGAGTTTGAAATGAATCCCAAATGAATCTAAACTCAAGCTGAACCAACCCTTTCTGAACTTATGAGTCAGGCTACAGAACTTTTTTTCATTCAATTAGCAAGAATGAACTTCTGAGAACCAAACGTATCAAAAGGAATCCTTTATTGAGATGAGACAATCATGTAGGACTTCAAAGCAGCGTCTGAGGTCCCTCAGGCATACAGGAATACTTAAGGGAGTTTAGAATCCCTCCCCTTATCTCGATGTGTATTTAGAGAAACCAAAGCCAGCATGTTAATTCCCCTCCCACCTCTTCTGTAGGAAGGATCTTTCTCACAGTTTCCCAGGACATACCTAATTTCCCCCCACCCCCTTTTTAGAACAAACTTTTTCCAGAGATTCCCCACATACATTTCACTGTGGAATTTTTATGATCTTCTCATCTCCTGGCTGTGCCTCTCAGTGGTGATGGGTTCTGGCCATCTGGCTTTTCTCCCTCCATTGTATCATGTGTATGTTATACAAATTTGATATAAGATTAAATATATTGAGGTTACATCAAGAAAGGATTTCTTTATCAGCCTCCCCCCCCCCTTTTTTTTTTTTCTTCTTCTCACTAAGAAAAACATGGATCGTGACATCCTGCCTTCGCTAAAAAAACAGATGAATCTACTGGAAAAAACAAAAATCATGCGAATTACTTTTGCAATTCAGGAGGTTTATCAGGGTATATAGGTGGAACTTACACCAGTAATCGTGGGTGCTTTATGTGTGTTTGGTTACCCCATCATTTTCTGAGGAAAGGAAAATGAGCTACTAAATAGTAGCTACTATATAGCTACTAAATATTGTTGTGGATCACGGTGAGGGTGTGAAATTAAGGATATCTTTTAATTTCAAAATGTTTGTTCCCCATGTACCCATGATGGGTTTGGAGGTTGACGCGAAGGGTGATGGTGTTTGAGTGATCTTCTGGTTTGGAGCAAAGCTACAGTGAAATACTGGATGAATCTGTTTAAGTGATTTTGGGGAAGTCGAAGTCTACCCGTACGGGGTTAATAATTCTGGGGAAAAGGGAATGGGCAATGAATTTTTGGTTCTAATTTCTAAGAGTTTGTAACTGATTTTAAGGATTTTGTGGACCACATCTTGAAGGGTTAGTTCACATGTTTTTGTGGTCTGCTTGAGTTTTGTAAACTGCTTTAGCTTTCGCTGAAAAGATATCTTACCACTGGCCCACATGGCTTGTAAGTTTTCATCCACTCCTAAGGAGGGATTTCAGATCTTTGTGTCTGCATGGGGTTGAATTCTTTGGCCTGTGGCTACTGGAATGGGGTGAACCCCGTGCAATATGGATGAGTTATGGGTAATGCTACCTACTGCAAAAGAAGAAGGTCAGTTCTAATTGTCTGTTGGTAATTAATAAAACATCCTTAAATATTGTTCTACATACACTGTTCATTCAGTTTGGGGGTGATTCCTGATGGCAACCCTAGTGGAGCCTAATAGTTTAAAAATGCCCGCCAAAATTTGATGGTGAATGAACACCCCTATCTGAGATAATCTGCTTTGGGGGGCTCATAAGGCGATAAATGTGTATAAAAATCTTTGCCAATGCCTGGCAGTTGGATCTTTTGGCATAGAATAAAGTGGAACCTGTTTGTTAAAAAGATCAGTTAAAACCAAATGACAGTATCCAGCACTTTTGGGAAGCTCCACGATTAAAGATCTCTTCCAGGGAGAGGAGGGTCTGCTACTGTTGTTAAAAAACTCCAGGATATTTCCTTGTCTTCTCTTTGCAGAGCAAGGTGGGCAGCTCGCAACATAGCTTTCAATGTCCTTTTGAGAGAGCAGCGCCATACCAAAATTTTCTTTTGATGAGGTGAAGGGGTTTTTACAAACCAAAGTGTCCCTGCTATTTTGAGTCGTGGCAGCATTTCAGGGGTCCATTTCTCTGGCTTGCAGGGTCATACAAGTTTGTTTTCTACCCAAGCCATCTTTGAGAACAAGTGTTTTTTGTTGGCCTGTGAGTCAGTTGTCCTTAAGTAGGTGGCCGTTCCATTAAAATATTGACATTGTTAGGTGTCTTCAGTCAGGGATGTTTTTTTTTTTCCTCTCTTGTGCCCAGGTAATTACTTTGGCTGCTAGTTTGGGTCAGTTGGAATCGATTGGTTGGTTATACTCAATTCTTTTGCTGTTGTATTGGGTTTTCTGCGACAGTGCATCTGCCCTAAAAAGTTCTTTTTTTCCAGGAAAATATTTGAGAGTGAAATTAATAAGTTTAAAGTATTGACCCCACCTTGCTGTTTTTTGGAGAGTTCTGTGGGATTTCAGCTCCGGATTTTTTGTGATATCCATTCTTAAAGGGGATTTGGTTTCTTCCAGAAATGTCTCCGTGTGAGCATTGCCCACGCACAGCATATCCTCTTCTCCCCATATGGCCCATCTTTTGCTTGGTTCCCATCAGTTTCTGATGTATAACACATGGTTTGTAATTGTCCACTTCCATTCTTTTGGAGGAGGACTGCTTCCAACTGCAAATCATCTAGCAATCTGCTTAGGATGACAAAGGTTGTTCATGGATCTGTGTACTTAAGGACAGGTTCTGCTTGAGAATAGACGTTGAGTTTCTCGAATCGCTGGCATTCCATTGTCCAGATTAGGGGTTGCCTTTGGTTTGGTTTCTCCCACCGCCCCTTCTTTTTACAACTTCGTGAAGGGATGCAATGTTTGCAAAAACTGGAATGAATTGGCATAACAAGTTCACCAACCCCAGGAAGCTTTGCAATTTTTACGGGTGTGCAGTGAGTCCAGTCCAGTACAGCTTTTATTTTCTGTGTGTCCATCTCTAGTCCTCATGAGATATTCTATACCCCCAAAAAGTCAAATTTTTCTTGGTAGAATCACATCTAAGATTAGTTTTGTATATAGTTTTAGCGTTTAAGAGTTTTGTAAGGACTGCACAGAAGTAGCTTGATGTGCTTCTTCCAATCGTTTCTGTGTAGATTTAAAATATCATCAAGATAACTAGAATCCCTTTATATAAAAATTCATTGATCAATTGCATAACATGGCGAGGCGCTCCTTTGCAAATCCAAAGGGGACACTTTAAATGGCGTAGCATCCCAATGGTGTGCTAAAGCTATCTTCCACGTCATCCCTTCCCTTCATTCTGATGCAGCATTATGCCCTCTTGTAGGTTTATACTTTGAATTTTTTTGTCCTTTCCGAGACGGAGGCTAACATGTCCTTCATGAGGGATGTGGGTCATATTTGTCTATGCATCATGTGTTAATAATTTTTTTGTATAAACACAAGCGTTACATGAGCCATCTTTTCTTTTCGCAGGAATAACACTGGGCACTATTTTGATCAGGCGGCGTTCGATGAAGCCCCTTTTTATGTTTTTATCAAAAAAATGCTCTAGTTCTTTCAGTTCTCTGGGAGACATGCAGTGCATTTTGTGGTTTTCGAGTTTGCCCCAGTGAGGATTGTGATAGCACAGTCGGTGGTCAACTGGGGGGGAGTCATCACAAACTTCTCACTAAATGTTGGGCAGATCCTGGTACTCATGGGATGTTAATTGCGTTCAGCCAACTGTCCAGTCATGGCTGATTCTCTGTTCTCTATCCCTTTCTTTATCCTTTCTCTGAGCTTTTTTGCAAATATTACGTCTCTCTGAATTGTTATGGTTCCTTTCCTCCAATTTATTTTTGGATTCCATTTCTGCAGCCTGTGAACTAAGGATCATGGCTTTTTCTATTCCTGGGGCTCCATGAATGTGAGCATTCCCTATGGTCCCACAGTCTTATTTTCAATGGTTTCTGTGATAAACTGGCTGGCTCCCCTTCCACTGTAGGTTCATTTAATTGGCAGAAAGCAATGGGAATTTTCATTCTTTCAGTGGAATCCCCAATTTATCTAAAAGAGAAGGGATTTACTAGGCTCGGGCATCCCGAATCCAGGCAATGTGCAAACTTCTCCCCTTCTCGATCGGTGTGTGAATAAACAGTCTCAGGGGTAAGGTGATTGGTTCAATTGGATTGCTTTACCAGCGGATCGTCTTCTGGATCACTTTTGGACTGGCTCAGTCCCTCGGAGCATTTGAGGATCTTCCTCAGAGTTGGGGGGTGATCGGAATCCCACATCTACTCAGCCTCTCGGGCCAGTCTTCTTTCTCGAGGCTGGATGTTCTGGGTTTTCTCCCTGATGGTGGTCTAGCTTTCTGGCAGGGTCTTCAAACAGCATTCTGCTGTGTGGTGTCCCTCCTTTCCACACTTAAAGAAACCAGATGTTCTTGGAGTCATGGTGAATTGGGTTTGAAGACTTCCCATTTCCCCTGGGGTGGGGATCTTTCCAGGACTTGCCAGTGTGGTACCAGTTTCGAGTCATTTTATCTTCACCTCCTCTGCCATCATGTACCATTCATGCACAAGGTTTGGGGCCCACGGCCAGGTAGGCAGCGTATAGGTCATCATTTAGTCCATCTTTGAACCAACAGACTAGGATATCCTCTGGCCAACTACCCTGCCAGCCAGGTCATGAAATTTCCTCGTGTATTCTGCTACTGGGTGATACCTTATTTTATGACTCTAATGCAGTTGTGGGCTTTTCTATCAGTGAGGAGTGTCCTCGAGGGCTGGGCCATCATGAAGCTATCAAGGTTCTTAATTCTGGGATGTGACGTTGTGGAGCGTCACCATCCATCTGGCTGCTGCCCCTTCAAGGGCCAGTGTTGACGACTCGTACTGGGACCCCTGGGTGGGAAATCCCGCCCATATTCTTGCATGTAGGTGAGCACTTGCACCAGGAAAAATTCCAGTTTCTGGGGTCTCCATTGAATTTTACCTCCAAGAGTGAGATCTTCCTTTGCAGTTGTATGTTTCTGGGTTGCCAGGGTTAACCCCTGATCCAGGTGTTTAGGGTCGGGTACCTGGTATGGTTGCTGGTTCTTCGCTTGTCTCTCTGCCTGCTCAATCTTCCACTGGATCCGGGGTGGCAACTTGGGTTCTCTCATTTTTCTGGTTCCCCGACCCCCTTTTTATAGAACAAACTTTTTCCAGAGATTCCCTGGATACATCTCACTGTAGAATTTTTATTTTATGAATCTTCTCATTCCTGGCTGTGCCTCTAGGAGGTGATAGGTTTTCTGGCCATCTGGCTTTTCTCCCTCCATTGTATCATGTGTGGGTTATACAAATTCGATATAAGGTTAAATATATTTAGGTTACATCAAGAAAGGATTTCTTTATCAGCCTCCCCACACCCTTTTCTTCTTCCACTGAAGAAATGACAGATACACAGATCTGACATTATGCCCCATATCTACTTTGCTTTCTTCAGATGCCCTGCCATCCCTTAATAATTATAAATGCAAATAATCATGAGGTTACTCTCGTGTGCAGTATCTTAGCTCCAGTTAAGCTAAAGCTGATTCCCCACCCCTTTCTAATCCTTTCCTTCAATCACAGTTTATTTGTGCCTTCATGCCAGGAGGGATCTATAGTTTACTTCATAGTTCATTTAATTCAATGTTCCTCCATGGTTTCTATTTCTCTTCCACAGCTTTTATCACTGACTATCAGTTTAGTAACAGTTGGTGCTCAGTGACTGCTGATGTTGAATTCTCCCCCATTTCCTTTTTTTTATCCATTCTGTTGACCCCCAGGACATTCACTGTTAGACAGATAACATGACTAGACATCCAAGTAATAAGACTATTTCTGTGGCCTCGCAAATATCACAGAGGCACTAAGATGTCTTGGCTGTTGTTTTTCTTCCTTTGACTGATTTCCTCCCACCTATTTTTGGCCTTGATTTGTCTGGAATCCTTTCTCCTGCTTATGGCATCTGGAAGTTAAATTATCCAACGTTTGGGTTGGCAGGGGTGAGGAGGGAAATGTTTCAGCGGAAGGAAGCAGACCGTTACTGAGGGTTAGAGAAGCATGGCATTGCTGTATTGGCACTGAGACTTGAGCTGGACATGGGGAGGGAATGAGTTGTTTTGTTTGAGGACGTGGCTAAGATGTTATGTCTCTTACTGCTGAAGTTTTGACATCAGGCATAGGATTCTGAAATGGACTGATTTTTAACAGAGTGAAATTGTTATAAGAACTCACGTTTCTTCTGAGTTTCACTCCTTCCTTCCTCCTTCCCTTCCCTTCCCTTCCCCCTTTCCTTTCCATTTCTTTTTCCTTCTCTCCTCTGCTCCCTTCTTTCCTTCTCTCTCCCTTCCTCTCCCCTCCCTCCCTCTCCTTCTATCATACAATGCACACTTACCCACATGCACATAAACAAACAAACATAAACAAGCAATGGAAAGAAGAGAAGTACAGAAGTGCTAGGAAAATTTTAGAAATTGAAATTTTGAAAATTGATTCCAAATTAGGTTAGATCATGTTGGAAAATATAAATATAACATAATCTAATCTAATTCTGAATCAATTTTCAATGTTCAACTCTACTCTTGGGTAACTACAACCTTCTACAGGCTTCTATCTATCATTGAAACACAATAGCTCCCCAAAAAACAAAGAGGTGTTATGTGTCCTTAGCTGCCTGTATTCCCTAGTAGGGAGGTATATGCCTTATAACTATTCCTAAGGAGGCTGAAATGACATTGTATTGATATCAAAAGCAGATTGGGATAAGACTTTTGAAGATCAACGGTGTAAAGTTGGATGAGTGTAAATCAAACCAAAGGCAATTCAAATCACAATGATGGAAAATTTGATCCAATTTGTTCGACATGAAGTTGAAAATCAGTCAGGCTTGATCTGAAGGATCGGACTGATTTGATGAATTTATGCCAGTTTGATTCAGATTTCTGAGTTATTGCAGGGGTAATACAGAAATATAATGTTATGTCATTTTATTCTATTTAACATATTTATATATTAAATTACTGTATTTTATCCTATAACTATTGCATTTACCCTACTCTTATTTTAAAGTGTTTGTATAGGATTTTATTGGTAATGCATGTTTGAACCTTATACATTGATTGAATCAATCATTCAATAATATTAATAAAATGGGAGATTTCTGAGCTGATTTAGGAACAACCATTTCTAACCACGTGTAGATGATCCCAAATAACCTGTATAGATTTGGAGGCTCTCTCTTTCACTTCAGGGGTTTGAACTGATTTCCTGGTTCAGCCTAGAAAGGCAGGGAAGTTCCTACACTCAAGTAAATCCCTTGGACACAAATCTTTTAAATACAGGATATGAATTCAATATATTGGATCTATGCTGTGTATGTTGCCTTGAACTCCTGCATGAAAAGCAAGATAGAACCTAAATAAGAAAATATTTGCATAACCCTAGTATTAGTCTTTCTGAAATCAAAAGTCTTTAGAGGAAAAACCTTTGAAAATAAGGGAAGTTTTGCTATGAGAAGCATTTCAATGCAGAAAGCTGAAATCATTAGCCTGGGTATTACTAAACCCAAAGTATATAATCCTTAATTGTACCTTCCAATCTTTTTTTGAAGTTGAACCATATATTTAAGTTTAGAAAGAGGCACTTATACCCAACAGATGCCAACAGGAATGAGCCCAGTGCCCAGTCTAGGAGAGACAAGCTCTAATCATATTGCAGACTTTGCCCATCTAACTGTCAAATGACAGGGAAATCAGATGGTCCAGGCAAATAGGTACAAAGGTATAAAGATTTATTGCAAGCTTAAATTCACCACGAGAATCTGAAGTACTAATGATTAAAGCAATTTAGTGTAGACAAGAGTCAAAAGAATTCAGGGTGGGATGGACTTAGGTTTCTTGTGGGCATGAAGGGACTCATGACTGATGGTCCATTGGCCCTTTCCTTGGGGTCAGCCTGGTCATCTCCTACACTAACTCTGCTCTTGTTTTTTCAGGAAAACTTCCCTTTCCATCAAAGAAATTACTATCCATCACATGTGGACAAGCTAGATGTAGAGCACCCTAAGACCATAAACCTGAATGCTTTTTCAAGAGGAACTGGACTTTCTGTTTTTTTTTTTTCTTTGAAGACATTTCTTGAAGAAGTCAGGTAGAGTGTGAGTCCCTAACCCCTCGTTGTCTGATGGATTGTGCAATTGAGCTGATACCCAGAGTCAAACTACTAGAGCCAAGGATGTGGTCTTGAAGTAGTCATATCTAAAGAAGCTTCTTCATTGAGAAGTGAAACGTCTTCAAAGAAAAAAATAGAAAGTTCAGTTGCCTCTTGAAAAAGCAACTTTGGGACAAGTATGATCTGGATGGCTGAGAATCTCCATAGACATTTGTGTACACTTGTGTGCTACATGTTAAAATGATTCACTGACCATCTCCACTCATGCTAAGTGAAAACTTGTCCAGCTTGAGACGAACCAATTGTACAATTTGACCTTTAAACTGCATTCTGGGGGAACCCTATGCCAAGAGATTGAACCAAGGCAAGACAAAAACTAAATCTGATCTAATTTCAATTTAATATAATTAAATCAAATACAGTTAATATGATGATACTTCATGTTCTTAATCAACCGCTGCTTCTGTCACATTAAACTGTATAATTTGAAGGCAATTTTTCAAAATCTTCAGGGACTGCACCCTGCCATGCACAAATATGTGTCTTCTTAAAAGTCAGTTTAAACTAAAGTGTCAGTAGGGAAATAAAGAGTTAGTTCTCCTTTCATTGGTTCCATGTTCCTAATCATATCTAATCATTCAAAATTTCACTTGGGAAATTTTCCTAATGAAAACAGACTTATACCACATGGCAGCATATAGGCCACCATGGATGATATTGAAAACTCAAACAAAATAAGACCTATTATTACTTAGATAGAAGATGGGCAGGGAGTCCTAGTTTTTGTATAGATTTAAGTTCACCCTTTTCATTCAATATTTCACCATGTCTTATTGTTCCTTTTTGTATATTATAGGATAAGAAAATGCTTCAATAGTCAATAGCCAGACTGGAATTTTCAAATAACAT
>BHFT01052608.1:0-43745 GCA_004320025.1 Laticauda laticaudata
TTACTTGGTTTTGCTGCCTTTTGGCAGCTCTTTTGGACTGGTTCCTAGTGAACCAATCCCTATGCTGGCTTTTTTAGCCAATCACAATCGAGGATTTGGAGTAGACTATTTTATACAGAACAGTTTTTAAGAAGAGATTGAATAACCATTTGTCTGAAATAGTATAAGATTTCTTGCCTGAGCTGTGGATTGGACTAGAAGACTTCCAAGGTCCCTTCTACAATTCTGTTATTCTTCTTTTCTCTAAAATGGAGAACATTTTCCAATTGGAGGAACAAAGTAGCTCTCCGAACATTCCTCATCCTCCCCTAACTCATCCCCTCCAATACCTCTTTTTGGAGCAAACTTTTCCTGTCCCACCTTTCCAGCCAGTGATGATTCTCGTTCCATCCAGAATTGGGATAATCCCATTTTTGGCAATCCAAGAAACCTCTTGCTCCCAGCTTCGCTTTGCACAAGAGAATGGGACTGCCCAATGGAGCAGAATTGCCTTGTTTTGTTCAAACAGAATAGAGCTGGAGTCTTCTAGTCCAACCCCTTGCTCAAACAGAAGACCGTATACCATTTGAGACAGGTGGCTGTCCAGGCTCTTCTTAAAAACCTCCAGTGATGGAGCGCCCACAACGTCCCATGGCAAGCAGTTCCACTGGATAATTGTCCTCACTGTTAGGAAGTTTCTCCTTAATTCCAGATTGTTTCTCTCTTTGATTAGTTTCCATCCATTGTTTCTTGTCTTGCACTCTGGTGCTTTGGAGAATAGGCTGACCCCCTCTTCTTTGGGGCAGCATCTCATTGTATTATTTTTTATCTTATTTATTTGGTAGTGGTGTCCCAGAGGGAGATTTTTCATTAATGATTCAATGGCTGAAGTGGCACCCAAACCAATGAATAACAATTCATCATTTGGCTCGTTTTTAACCATTAATTCATATCTGACTCTTAATGACTTTATAGGCAAGTGTTCTCCATGCTACCCGGTCAAGCACAGCTTCTTTCAATTGTTGGATGTTCAACGTTGCATCAGATTTGGTGTTATCAAGCTAGCATATTCTTTGCTTGCCCTTTCTAGATTATTACAGATAAATAACCAATACTTCATACTAAACATTGATTCTTCTATGTAGTCCATTCTCCTTTGCTTAGTTCCTTATCTTTCCCAGGACAGTAACTTTTAATAGTTTTTTTTAATAGTTTTTTTTCCAATGCTTTATTTATCAGTGCACCAAGAAGCCCTCCTCCCATTCTTCTCATTCTTCTCTAATTCTGATTCATGTACAAAACTGTACAAAACTGAACTGCTAATGCAATACAGTAGCACCGTGTTGTCTCAGGAGTATATTCATACTATTTATTAGGCTTAATGGTTCCTTTATATCTTGAAGATGACTGGAAAAAATTATTTATAAAAAAGCCAATTTCTGGGTTCCTGATTTTTCTATTAAGGCTCTCCAATGGAAAACTGGAGTCTGACCCTGCAGGAATCTTCTTTATTTATTCATTCACTTGCATTCTGTATTTTTAATACGTTCTTAAATTTAAAAGGAGAAAGAAAACGAATTAGCTTCAAAGAGGCCACCGCTACAAAGACTGCAGGCATGTTCTCATTTCAACCAGCCTCTGCAAGAGCCTTTCTGTTGATGAATAAATACATTCTTATTCTTCCCATCAAAGCAACTTACCTGTGTGGTCTTCTTGCAGCTCCAGGCGCACCTTCTCCAGTTCCAAGGGCTTAGACATTCTTACTTCTGTGAGAAAAAGGAAGGAACAAAAAAATGGAAAGGAAAATGGAGATGAGAATTGATAACGGTACATAGAAAGTAGTGGAGCCAGAAATCAGTGCCAATAGCAATAGCACTTAGACTTATATACTGCTTCATAGTGCTTTACAGCCTTCTCTAAGCAGTTTAAGGAGTCAGCATAATTGCCCCCAATAATCTGGGTCCTCATTTTACCCACCTCGGAGGGACGGAAGGCTGAGTCAACCTTGAGCCTGGTGAGATTCGAACTCTAACCACTGTGCCACCAGGGCTCTATTTTGTGCCAAATCTATGTAACATGACTTGCACCAAAACCAACTAATGAAAAACTTGATGGATTTAAAGCGAAAGAAAGAAATGAAACTAAAAACTTTAAAATTGTCAGGTTCGCTCATTTCTGCATTGTAATATGACACTGCAGAATTCAAACCGTATAAAATCTGAAAATAAATGCCTCATGGATGTCAAATTATTCTAACACCCCATAACTCTGAAACTTCCAAAACTATTGCTTGTGAGTTCTCAGTGTTTTAATCTTTGTAAGCTGCCTAGAGTCACTGGTGTGAGATGAGTAGCTATATTAAAAAGAGAAAAGTAGGAAGACTATTGCCTGCATATATTTTTTTCTAAATCTCCTCCGAGAAATAAAAATGGTTTAATCTTGGTTTTCTTTTAATGAAAACTGTAATTCAGCAAAACAGCTGAAAAAAAATCCCTGAGAGATCTAGGCTGCACAGTATATTCCTGCTTGGAACAAAACAGACCTCTTTCCCTTATCCCCATGAGAGACCCTCACCTAAACCCAAAGCTTTTGCTGAGCATGTTACAATAGATATTTAAAAGATTAAATGTTTTAAAACACTTGGGCAATGAATGAATGAATGCATGGATGTATAAAGAGGAAAAAAACCAGAAATGAATATATACTTTGCAAGGGCTAAACATTGGAACTGCAGAAATATGGATGACCACTAGAATCTGCAATTCAGTGATTATCCAGATTTTTGCAGAGCAGTTAGTGTACACTTAAACTTTTTCAAGAATTCGTTGTTCTTTCATTTTTTGAATACCTAAGTATCTCCTCCATGGTGGTCAAATAACAATGCAAGAGAATAATACAAAACTTCAATAAATAAAGTAACATCCAGTGGCCTCCGAAGTCCCCAAAATCAAAAGATGCTCAAACCAAATAATTCTCAGTTGTTTGTGAAATGCAAGCAGGGATTGGGACCACCCACAGCTTTGGCAGGAGAGGACCCCAAACATGGGGGCCAGCATTGGAAGGCTTGTTATCTGGTTCGTACCCCATGGCTCTTGTAAAGAAGGGGAACCCCTTCAATAGGCCCCGTCTACAGTATATCAGGACTAGATGGGCACATTCTATTTTACAAAGCACTGCCTGCTATCTTCCTAGGACAACTTCTGTTTTCAGGAATCTGCGGTTGTGCGACGGGGGTCACAACCACTGACTTTAGCAGAGGATTAAGACAGCCATGGAGAAGGAAAGTTCGGTCGCTGCCTAATCGTTTTGCGAAATGGCACAAAGATTATTGTCAGAGAGGAAACACAAGGATGCGGTTGTTGTTACCTTCAAACCTTACTTGTGGTTTTTCTCGAGGTATCTGGTTACTTGATCCAGAGAGCTTTGGCCCTGATACATCTTTGCTCTTCCTAAATAAAGCAGGGGTCTCCAAATTTGGCCACTTTTAAGACTTGTGGACTTCAACTCTCAGAATTTCTCAGCCAGAATTCTCGGCCTTGAAATCTTAAAGTGGTCAAGTTTGGAGACCCTTGTTATAAAGCATCTGCTCCCATTTATATGTCCTATGTTGAGAAAACTAACCTGACATGTTGCTTCCATGGTTGAGAACCAGGTTTATTCCCCTTCTGAGGCAGGAAACGTGTACGCAAGGAAGTAAGCAAGCCAGCCTCTTTTAATGCTAAGTCTGCTCATCTCAGTGGATAGCGATAAAAGCCCCTATCATGGACATTGATTCTGTGACCAGTTGTTAATTTTATTCATACTGCCGGTCCTTATGGAAGATAAAGTAAGACAATGGCCTCTGACAGCAGATGCTGGAGGTGGCCAACTCTAATTTTCTAGCAGCTTGGATTTCTTGGCTGTTCTTCTGTTTTAGCTATTGCTACAGTGTGTGCTAAACAAACTATGTATGGTAAACTAATGGAACAGGAATTGGAAAAGGACATCATCCTACCACTAGAGTCCACCAAACGTCTGTTCAAGATCCAGTAGAAACAAAAGAATCCACAGGTTAGCATTGTGACATCATCATCAGCCAAGACAATTCACTCTTTCCATCAATTATGTTCTGCCATTTGATAGTTTCATAACCACCACTATTTTTAACCTAGCACAATACGGATGGATGGACGGATGGATGGATAGATGGAAGGAAGAAAAAAGGAAGGAAGGAAGGAAGGAAGGAAGGAAGGAAGGAAGGAAGGAAGGAAGGAAGGAAGGAGAGAGGGTGTGTAGAAGGAAGGAGGGTGGGAGGAAAGTGATTGAGGGAGAGAGAGGGCATGTGGAAGGAAGGAAGGAAGGAGAGAGGGGATGTGGAAGGAAGGAGGGAGGGAGGGAGGAAAGGGAAAGGGAGTGTAGAAGGAAGGAAGGAAGGAGAGAGGGGGCGTGGAAGGAGGGAGGGAGGAAAGGGAGGGAGTGTAGAAGGAAGGAAGGAAAGAAGGAAGGAAGGAAGGAAGGAAGGAAGGAAGGAAGGAAGGAAGGAGAGAGTGGGTGTGGAAGGAAGGAGGAAGGTGAGGGAGGGAGAAAGGAAGAAAAGTGAAGGAGAGAGAGAGTGTGGAAGAAAGGAGAGAGAGAGTGTGGAAGGAGGGAGGGAGGGAGGAGAGGGAAGGAGGGAGAGAGGGAGTGTGGAAGGAAGGAAGGAAGGTCACTTCTGACCTGTGATAATCACCATAAAAGCGATAAATGCTTTTATGTGTTTTCCTATTCATTCAACACCAGTCAGAATCCCTCTTGGTCCATAAGCAAACAATGAAAGCTTGCACTTTTTAAAGAACCGGATATCAGAGCAGGAATTCAACCAGTGTCACCACTGATTTTACCTTCATATAATGAGAAGAATAAGTCCAACAGATTCAGCCAAATATGCACCTATAAAAGACACAGCAGGGAAGAAGGAGCCAATCCTTTTCAGCGTCTCCCATTACATTTCTTCATCTACTTTGTAATAAAAAGCAATCTTTAGGAGGGAATGTCATTTCTACTCTCCATGGTCCACCACACCGCCTTCTACTAGTTTTCAGGTTATGCCATGCAAAAAAAAGCAAAAGCAAAATATTTTCAGAACTTGCAACTAAAGACTGAGATTTGTATCTAAAGATTTCTAGATAAAACTATTCTTATCCACTGTCCACCTGCCCTGAGTACAGGTAGTCCTTGACTTACAACAGTTCTTTTAGTGACCAAAAATACAAGAGCACTGAAAAAAGTCATTTGGGACCATTTACAACTGTCCCAGCCTCCCCATGGTCACATGATCAAACACTTGGCAACTGACTTGTATTAATGATGGTTGCAGTGTCCTAGGGTCACGTGATTCCCTTTTGCAACCTTCTGACAAGCAAACTCATTTTTCTTTAAATTTTATTTGGTTTGTCAATTGCTTACAAGATAATAGGTATAAGTAAAAACATAGTTATGAATAAATGGATACCTATAAGAAAAATAAAAAAATAAAAGAAACAATAGGACAGGGATGATATGACAGGGCTTATGCACTCCCCCCTACAGACCTCTTAGGAAAGGGGTGAGGTCAATAGGAGACAGTCTAAGGTTAAAGTTTTTGGGGTTTGGGGAAGAAACCAGAGTCAGGTAGAGTATTCCAGACATTGACCGCTCTGTTGCTGAAGTCGTATTTCCTGCAATCAAGTTTGGTGCGGTTAACCTTGAGTTTGTATCTATTGTTTGCTCTTGTATTATTATGGTTGAAGCTGAAGTGTTCATTGACAGGTAGGACATAGCAATGTATGATTTTTATGTATTATACTTAGATTGGACTGAAGGCGGTGTAGTTCTAGATTTTCTAGGTCTTTCCTTTTCCTTTTCCAGTCTGGTTTTCCATTTCACTCCTTTTCTGAAAGCTAGCAGCTGCTGTAAGGGACATTCCTATTGTTTCTTTTATTTTTCTTATATGTACTCATTTGTTGTATTCGTAACTATGTTTATCCTTGTACCTATTATCTTGTAAGTGATTGACAAATCAAATAAATAAATAAAATAAACATTTCTGCTCTTCTCCCCATCAGAATCCTGCCATTCTGACTAAATTACAGCTGGTTGTTGGAGAACATAATTCCCATAGTGAAATGAACTTCAGCGACTCAAGGAGTTAGGCTTGCTATCTTTTTAGCTGACACCAATAGAGAGGTAGCAAACAGAGAGCTTTTTCCTGGTATAGTTGAAAGTAAAGGTTCACACACCAGTTTCTTTCTATCAAGCCCACACTAAAGACATCGTGTGTATATAATGCTGGGCAAATGGCATTCTCATATATCCACCACAATCTGCACAGCTGGCATTTAATGCTGCAAGCGTTTGGTAATACAGGAACGATCATAGGTATGATAACAGCTGGTGAAATAACCCAGAAATGTCAATCTATAATCTGTGATCAAAGATAATAGAAAGGCGTTATGTACATAAGAATCAAATTGGATTTTGAGACTGAATAAAAGCTGAACAGGAGGTTTTTATGAGAGATATGAAAATACCTCTTAGGTGTGAATATTGTTTAATGCAGAGTCAACATATAATGGAGCCTGTGTTCAAGTTAAATTCATCTTTTCATCAACAATGTCCCTGACTATTAATTTTTTTCAGAGCTGAAAAAAATCCGAGCGTGATTCTCAGGATCATTTGGGAATAAATGTAGCCAAGCGGTGGATTTTCTTAAGCAAATTTTCATCTGGAACTGTGTCCTTGTTCATTTGCCTCCTAACAAGATTTCTGAAACATGCAGATATTCAACAGGAAGAAGCTTTACTTGAAACACAGAAAACTAATGGAGAATTGATTCTTGATTGAAGGTCTACATCCCATGGATGGAGAAGACCCATGGAGAGCACTGATAGCGGTGTTCCAGTATTTGAGGGGCTGCTACAAAGAGGGGCTCAACGTGTTATTTTCCAAAGCCCCTGAAAGCAGGACAAGAAACAATGGATGGAAACTAATCAAGGAGAGAAGCAACCTGGAATTAAGGAGAAATTTCCTTGACAGTGAGAACACTTAACCAGTGCAACAGTTTGCCTTCAGATGTTTTGGATGCTCCAACACTGGAGGCTTTTGAGAAGAGACTGGACACTTGTCTGAAATGGTATGTTTCAGGGGATGGACTAGGAGATCTCTCAGGTCCCTTCCAACTCTTCTTATTGTGTTATTCTGCTACAGCTGCTACCTGCTCTTTGAGCAAGACTTTTATTCATGTCAGAAGCATCTTCAAATTGTTATTCTGTTAAATATGGCTCAGCAGTAGAACACTGAATTCAGGATGTGTCTGAACCTTTTGTTCATTTTTCACAAGAGTCTGCAATACAGCACTATTAAAAGTCAATGTACAAACTTTGAAAAGCAGAAATGTAGCAAACGTTAGCTCTGATGGCATGTTTTTCCCCTTGTATTCTGGAATTCCCACAGTTCAATCTCTGCTGAAGATTAAAAAAAACACAAAACAGCTCATTGTTTCATTAGAAGGATGTCGACTGGATTCAGGAAGGTTAACCAGTGATGCAAAAATGAATGTCATTATTTTTGTGCTATAGCTGCTCGTATTGTGGATTTCCTTCAGATATTATTATTTCTTGAACCAATTTATCTGTTAACTATGAGCATTATTTGTATTTTCGGATGCTGTAAGGCATCTTCTGGAGGTTTGTTTTTTTTTAAAGAAGGACTCCACATCTTTTAAATAAACAAGTGGTAAGTTAGGGTTGGTCCCTGGGTTGAACCTGCATGGATTGGATCTGATTGCAGGCATCGCTGATTTGTTTGACAAATATTTTTTTAAGAGGAGGGGAAGGAAAGATAAAAAGAAATAAAAGGAAAAAGTGACAGCGAGCAGGAGAAGTAGAGCAGAGATGGCATTCAGCAGGTTCTGACCAGTTCTGAGGAACCGGTAGCGGAAATTTTGAGTAGTTCGGAGAACCAGCAAAAACAGCCTTTGTCTGGCCCCACCAACTCCATTTCTTCTCTGCCTCCCGAGTCCCAGCTGATCGGCTGGGTCTCATTTTGGAGAATGGAGCTGGAAAGCAGGTTGGTGGGGAGGGAAGAGGGATTTTGCAATATCCTTCCCCTGCCACGCCCACCAAGCCACACCCACAGAACTGGTAGTAACATTTTTTGAATCCCAGCACTGAGGTAGAGGCAAGAAAATATGGCCATTTTGTAATTTTTGCTAAGCCATAAACTACTACTGTATGTTATTTGGAACTTAGAGACCCAATTTGGTATCGTGTGGTTAAGAGACTGGCCTAGAAACCAGGAGCATGTGAGTTCTAGTCCTGCCTTAGGTATGAAAACCAGCTGGGTGACGTTGGGACAATCACTCTCTCTCAGCCCACTTCACAGGGTTGTGGTAAGAAAAATAGAAGGACAAAATAGAATTCTCTGCATTTATTGCTTTGAGTTACTTATAAAGTAATACAATCAAATAAATCAAATAAAAAATTAAAAAGCTATTGGTTCCAAATAACTATGACTCACAAGACGTGATGGAACAAATCAAATTATAATGTCTTTGGAAAATATTCCAATGAAAGTGAATAATGCATGCTCCAGATTTTAAAAAAAGTAAGTTGAGTGCTATAGTCTAGGATGGAAGATGTATCCAGATTCAGAAATACAGGTAGTCCTTGACTTACAACGGTTTGTTTAGTGACTGTTTAAAGTTACAACAGCACTGAAAAAAGTGAATTGTGACCATTTTTCATACTTATGACCCTTGCAACATTCCCATGGTTACATGATCAAAATTTGGATGCTTAGCAGCTGATTCATATTTATGACCATTGCAGTGTCCTGGTGTTGTACGATCCCCTTTTGCAACCTTCTGACAAGCAAAGTCAATGGAGGAAGCCTGATTCACTTAACAACCTAACTTACCAACTGCAGTGATTTACTTTACAACTGTGGCAAAAAAGGTCGTAAAATGGGGCAAAACTCACTGAACATCTCACTTAACAACAGAAATGCTGGGATCAATTGTGGTAATAATTCAAGCACTACCTGTAATTCAGATCCGCTGCTTTTACTATGTCGTTTTTGCTCTGCTCCTGAATCTTCAGCTGGTCTTAACAGGCATAGACTAAGTGAAATTTTCTCCATTTTTTTTTTAAATTCCAGATGAGGAAAAGCTTGCGTTGTTTAATATGTCTGAGGATCAAGTGGATGTCCCAAAACACAAGCAGAGAAAGTAAAAAGAAAGCAGCAATGTCTGTGATGAAATTCAGAGTTTCTGGAGGTATTAAAGTATTGTAGACTGAGTTTGGATTATTTTTGGTGGAATACGCCATATGTTGGGAAAATAGTAATCTGGTGGGATTTTCTTTTTAACCGGGGGTGGGGGGGTGTTTCAGAAAATACAGGAAGTGCTGGGCAGTTTGTCAGGACTAGGGATTTGCTACCCACCCACCCCCTCTCTCCAAACTGCTGGCCGCTCTTTTGTCGGCTTTCACTTCTGCTTCCCTTTCACATTTTTAGATGGTTTAAAAAAAACCCTCCAATTTACTGAAACTCGAACTAAAAACAGAAGCCCCAAAACCAGCCCCCTTGCCAGCTCCGAGTAGAACTCCTCCTCTTCTTTTCTGGTCCTAGTTCCCCCTGCCTTGCTTTCTATGACTGCCCAATTACAGGAAAACCTGGGATTAAAAACACTGGAGTGGCCTGTGGGGGAAAAAAGGAGGTAGGTCCTTGTCTACTTTGCAAATTTTGTAGGGGAAAATCCACTTTTGCCTGAAATATACTTTGCACACCAGGAAAAGCCTACTAAAACAATTACCTTCCAAACAACAAAGCCAGGTTAGCAGACTGACTGCTCTACAAAGCACCAGGCATGGTTTGGTATGAGGCAGCTTGTCTAGAAACCATATGCTGATATGGCCCTTAACTTCTACATCTGCAGAGATCATCAACAAAACAGCACGAAAAGGAACCATGATTGTGTATTAAACCTCTGTTTAAAGCACAGTGACAGTGGCTGGCTCACAAGCTAATCAAAAAACCCTTGCCAGTCCTCCAAGTTGGACTATCCCTTTTCAAAGATCCAGTGACTTCAATAGGAATCCAGTAGATACAGCTTACCCTCTTGCTGAGTGGGTAAGGTTTCCCTCTTCAACTGATCTCTAGCTGATCTTTGGTGTAAGGTTGCTCCATGCTTCCCAAGTCCTCTTAAGGCATTACTGAGTAGTGCAATTCCCCTTACACCCATTTCCTACCCCTGTACCCTCCTCTCCAACCTTGGGCTTACTAGCCCCTCCCCTAATAGTGTCCCCCCCCCTCTTCTCCCTCCACCCCATGCAAGACAGGATTGGAGGCAGACAAAATTTGTCGGGACACACTCCACAATTCTGTAGAGCGAGGTTCACCTCGATGACCCCTGAAGCTTAGGACAGGGCATTCATGAGCCTCAAAGCAGGAGAAGCAGCCAGGATGAGCAGCACTGCTTTGGTCCTATCACCCTGCACCCATCTACAATCAACTTTTTATCACCATCAAGGAAATCTCCAGAAAAATATGGCAATGCATTCAGGAGAAAGAGAGAGAGTCAGAGACACAGAGAGAGAGAGAGAGAGGGAGGGAGGGAGAGAGAGAGCGAGAAAGAGAGAGAGAACACAGTGAGTTGCCTCCAAGTTGCAGTACGCTTCTTATCACTTACCTGTTGCCCACAGGCCCGAGTTCACCATGGCTATAATTCTTCTGATGTGGAAGAGACAGACCCAAAGGGCCCTGCCTGCCAGTGACGGATGGTACTTGTTCCAGAGAGGAAAAAGCAGGTGGCAGGACAAGGAAGGGCCTCTAAGCTAGGGGCAAGTCTGGGGAGTCCCCGGGTGCTTGAGAAGCAAGAACAGTGAATGTGGCAGGAAGCAGCTGGGAGGAAGAAGACATGGTAGGGTGTGTGTGTGTGTGTTTTGATGGGGGGGGGGAGCAAAGAACACTGCAAGGACTGACACACAGCAAATACAGATCTACGTGTGCAATTGCCACAGTGCCCACAGGTGCCCATGCTTCAGTCTGCAGTGTCCAAAGTTCAGGGCGGCCCTTAGTTGAGTTCAAAGGATTGGCATGGCACAGGATCTGTAGAACATGCATATAGGCTAAAATGTGGCTGGGCATTTTATGGTTCAGTGAGGGATCTGAGCATGTTGTGAACTGCAGGCAGTGCTCGACTTACAGCCATTCATTTAGCAACTGTTTGGAGTTACAGCACTGGAACCGGTCCTTGGACCAATGTAGCATTTCTACAACCACAAGCTCAAAATTCAGGTGCTTGGCAAATGGCTTTATGACCATTGCAGCATATAAACGCCATCTGAAAAGCAAAGTCAATGGGGAGACGGCATGTTTGCTTAATAACCACACGAGCTTTCATTTAGCAACTCTTTTTTGTGGCAAAAAAAGGTTGCAAAATCAGAAATAACTTCACTTAACGACCAACTTTCTCAGCAGTGGAAATTGTGGTCCCAATAGCCTAGCGTTAGCAGGCAAACCAAACTCAGCCACTGAAGTAAGTAAATCAGGCTTATGGCTTGGCAAAATATAGGGGTCCAGTCACTGTGGCTTATACAACAACCCTCACAACTTAGCATGGCGCATAAACCTCAACTACTGTCGTCCTGGTGACATCTCAGAATCTGTATTGGCAACCACAGTACCTCCATCCTCATTGCTTGTACAAAAACCTACTCGTGGATTTCTTCATTGCAGGGAAGCACACAACTCACTGCATGTGACCCAAGTGGATCCAGCTTTGTTAGATCTAAAATACTAATAGTATATAGAAAGAATTGTTCACCAGTCTTTGTGTCTAGGGAAATTTCAGCACAGGATGTCTTAAAGATCCACCCATTGCTTCTTGTCCTGTTGTCAGGTGCTTTGGAGAATCTAGCTCTCTGTTCATGGTCCACGGGATATTTTATTACTTTATGCACTTTGGAGCTGATCTTCGGCATCTAAAACATGGTTTGGAGCTAAGTTCCGAAAAGTCACCTTTTAATGCCTGTAAGACAGCCACGGAGAACAGCTGTATATTAACCGTTAGACTTGCATTTTTGTCCACTCAACACTTGGGGGAAGCAGAATGCCACAAATTCTCCAATTCACCTGTTGTGGCCATACAATCCACAACAGTTGGGAGACAGCAACACCAGGCTAGCAGCAGACTTATGATCATCATGTCTAATTCTCCAACATCAGACACGGAAGCCTCTACGGCATCCACTAAATTTTACTTTGTCCTGATCTCCCTCACTAGATGTAGACACCGAAGTGTTTCTACTTGGGAGCATTCCCTGGTCCTATTCAGAATGCACCCACATAATGCAAAAAAAAAAAAAAGTTCTGTCTGGAAACAACCACATTGCAGATGTAACCCAATTCAAAAGTATCTATGGAGATTCTCAGGTCATGGTTGCCCCAAGGATGTTTTTTCAAAAGGCAACTGGATTTCTTTTGTTTTTCCTTGAAGATGTTTCGCTTCTCATCCAAATCATCTTCAAATCTCTGAAGGAGCGTCTTGGATGAAAAGTGAAACATCTTCAAGGAAAAACAAAAGAAATCCAGTTGCCTTTTGAAAAAGCACCTTTGGGACAATTCAGAGGTGCATCTGAAGGGCATTACAGGGCCAAGTCCACTAGTTTGTGTGCACACAATGTCACATTTCAGTGTGGCACATATAGTAGTGAAGTTACACAAAGCTGAATTTTCTACTAATGTTGGCAACTGGGGGCTCACCTGTACAGCTGCTCAGGTCTATACAAATTTGCCATCTATGCCCACAGTGTTCAGACTAAGGGACTTTCACCACACTCACACATGGCAACACCTTTCCTGCTGTCTCCCTGTAACGTTGCCATGCTTTGTCTCCAACACATGATAAGCCAGTTTTAAGTTGTCCTTAGCAGTACCAGGGTTAAGTTGTTTTCCTCCTCTTCCAACATTAGTCAAGAGCAGCCTCGAGGTGTCTGAAATTTGTGAGGCTGTATGTCCCATTAACCTGAAAGGAAGTCAAGTGACTGATGCGACTGGCTACAGAGGCGGCAGAGGCAGGATGGGGATCTGCAATGGAAACTCAAATTATATTACGCTATAATTTTCTGCTGACTCAAGGGTGGATGGAGGGTAGTTTAACTCAGTAACAGGGAAATTTACCAAGCTACAGAATCAGTAATAATCCGTCTTGCATAAAACGTATGTTGTCCTGAGGAAAAAAATGCACAATCCCTTCTCCCATTGCCCAAGTCTTCCTGTTTAAAGATTTAAAGCTTGCACACTTGGGAAGGAACTTTTATTGATCGCTTAAAGATCCATTGTCATACGACTAAAGTAAATGAACTTCACATGAGATAGCTTCCTATATTTATATATTTGGTTTAATCACCTCAGTCCACTGTCCATAAAATGGGAATGGTGTAATTTTTCAAAGAAGTGTCGTATGAAAATAGTTTATGAGTTTTTAAAAAAATATCCTGGTTCATTTAAGCCTATAAAATTGGGTCACTGCTGATCTCTAAAGGAGAAAGAAAGAAAAAAAGAAAGACCAATATTGGCTTTAGTAGCCCAATTTTAAAATACCTGGAAACAAAGCCTTCTAAGTTTAATTAAATTGCTGTCTTCATCAGTTGTCTAGGATTGCAATATAAGCCACTGATGGCCACCTAGCTCTATTTTGAGAGAACAATCTGGGATCTAATATTTGAACTCTTCCAGCACTTATTTTAAAACTTTGCTGTGAAGACAGACCCCATGCTGAGATCAGCCTTTCTGCTTTCTTAGCAGCAGAGAAAAAATAAATCTCACCCAAAGTTTTTGGGACTCGTGTGCATGGACCCAACATCCCCAAAGTGCACAAAAAGCTGTTTGAGTTGATTATCAAAGTTACACAAAGGGTGGAGCAGTTTGGGAGTGCGGTTTCATCCAAGTCTTCCTCTGATCTACGGTTTGGCTCATCGGCCTTGTGGTGTGGTACCTTCTCCCGTGTGCATCTCCACGGATCTTGCCTTCACCATTCGGAATTGCTGGTCATCCGAAATACAAGGATGTTTTTCTGCCTGATATTTGAGTGGTGAGGTAGCTACAAGTTGGAAACACTGTACAAGGCATAGAGCAGAACTGTGTCTTGGGCAAAAGGGGGAGATTCATTAAACAACTGGCCATGTTTCCTCCTCGCCCTACCCAGTGCTGCATGTGAGGAACCTGTGGCTAGAATAGCAATAGGCCTATAGGTCAGTAGGAAGGTCCAAGAGGCAGGCACCCTGCCCAGCCCCGTCTCCCTGTTCCCATGGCTGGCTGAGGCAGGCGGTAATGAGAGGAGACGGCCGGTGTCGCGGGTGCTCCCCCGGGGCTGTGGTTATTGTATGTGACGCGCCGGCTCCATCGCGCTGCTCATATTTCTCCCCCGATCAATACTTTTGACTCCCTACAAGACAATAATCGCTTGTCCGCGGCCGCCAGTCGATCAAATACATTATTAGAGTGCGCTCCCAGGGGACCAAGGAGCAGGGTGGGCAGAAGAGGGAAAGAGTAGGGGGGGGTGAAAGTAGAGAGAATGTTGGGGGGGCAGGATGGCAGAACAAGTTTGAAAAGAGGCAGAGGGAGGGGACAAAGTAGAGAATCTTTGTGTCTTCTCTTGCCTGTGAGGAGAAACAAGTTTTTCCAACAGTCCACAAGGAATTATTGTGACTGCACTTCTCGTTTAAACCGCTACAAAAGTTCCTTAAGTTTTGGAAACATCTGGCCCGCCTTAAAAGTGCTCCTGGGTTTCAGATCCGTGCCCAAGTTTCCAAACTTCAAAATTCAAACCTTCCTAAGTGGCAGACTAGGAACACACAGAAGCCTGCTGAGAAATTTTGCTCAGCTCTTTAGGATTTTCATAATTTCCCAAAGTCACAGTTGTCCCAAAGATGCTCTTTCATAAGGCAGATGGACTTTCTTTCTTTGTTTTCCTTGAAGGCGTTTCGCTTCTCATCTCAGAAGCTTCTACAGTTCTGAAGCTTCAATTCAAAACTGAAGAAGCTTCTTGGATGAGAAGCGAAATGCCTTCAAGGAAAAACAAAGGAAGTCCAGCTGTCTTTTGAAAAAGCACCTTTGGGTTTTCCTAATATATTTCACTCTAAGGGAGGGGTGGGGAACTATGGCCCCTTTATGATCTCTGGACTTCAACTCCCAGAATTCCTGAGCCATGGAATTCTGGGAGTTGAAGTCCTCAGCGGTTAAAGGGGCCATAGTTCCCTACTTCTGCTCTAACGGAACACAGTTCAAGTCCTGCTCCAGGGGAGATTGCCATTCAGTTTTTGCTTCTGGTCCAGAGTGCACGTCTTCGTTCCTCTGATGCTGTTTCTGCTTCCATTGAGCGTTAAGCACAATTCTGTGTGCCATCCCAACTGAGACTGTGATTAATCGTAATGAGGCTTGGCTGAAAGTAACCAGCTTCACCAAGTGTAGTTTAAAAGTCATAGTTTCCATAATGCTTAATTAAGATGGACATCGTTTGTCAGCTTCTGACAATATGGTAAATGTGAAAGGCATGTGACAGTTTCCCAATGCATCTTTGGGGCTGTGCCAGAGGAGAAAGAGAGAGGGCAGGATTATCTATGAAGATTCTCAGTCATCCAGGTCTTCTCCCAAAGGTGAATTTTCAAAAGGCAACAACTGGACTTGGCTTTTCCTTGAAGACGTTTCGCTTCTCATCCAAGAAGCTTCTTCAGTTTTGTACTGAAGCTTCGGAACTGAAGAAGTTTCTTGGATGAGAAGCAAAAGGTCTTTTAAGGAAAAACAAAGTCCAGTTGCCTTTTGAAAAAGTGCCTTTGAGAAAGGCAGCATTCCAAGATTCAGTATGGTTTAGTCTTTCCCCTAAACCACTAAACTATGGTTTAACTTGCCTGAATGTGGCTTAATATTTTTTTTGCAGCCCACTCTGATGTTGCAATTTGCAGCAACAGCTCTCCCTACCCCAGTGTCCCCAACCCGTTGACTTCCTAGCCACAGGTCTATTAATGCAAATTAGTCAGTCTTCTTACAATTAGCCTTATACCTATGTAACCAGTTTGTTGCCACGCTAGCTTTGAGGCTCAAAGTCTGCCCACAGTTTTGTTGACACATTTATTTTGTGACAGAACATCAGAGGCTGTGAAAAAGGTCACTTTTAAGCATGTGCAGAACATAGCACTGAATCAGAAAACAACTTCACCATGCTCGGAGAGGGAGTCAGAGGTAAAGTAACCATGCCTTAAAAAAAAAAAAGAGGAGGAAATAGGGGGTGGGGTGAGGAATTATGCCTCCTGCTATAGATTTAAGGGTTACCAATATGAAAAGAAAATTCTGGGCCCTGCACTTTTGAAGGGTTGTGTACAGGGGTGGGATTCTACCAGTTCGCACCTATTCACTAGAACCGGTTGTTAACATTCTAAACAGTTCGGAGAATCGGTGGTTAGAAGAAATTACTGGCCTAATCCTGTAAGGAAGGCAGGAAGGAAACATTCTGGTGTTGCTCACAGAAACTGCTTCTACGTTGACCCTTCTTACATTCTTGGCAGGACTAGACTTCCTGTCTCTGGAACTTCTCTGGAGTTTTTTTCCCCTCCTTTGCTGGTACTTTGCTTGTGTGGAGTGACCAAAGTTACAATGGCACTGAAACAAATGACTCATGGCCATTTTTCACACTTACGACTGCCGCAGCATCCCCACAGTCATGAGAGGCCAGGTGAGGAGATGCGTGACTCAATGTGAGTGATATTGAGTTGGCCACACCCACCCAGTAACATGACCACCAAGCCACACCCACCAACTAAGCCACGTCCACAGAACCAGTTGTTTAAAAAAGTTGAATCCCACCCCTGGTTGTGTGTCACAAAAGGCATTTGGCAAATGTGTTCTCTCCAGCATGAGAAGTTGACCCTTGATCAATGGCTGGCTGGGGAATTCTGGGAGTTGAAGTCCACAAGTCTTAAACTTGCCAAGCTTGAACACCCCTGAGATAGACAATTCCAACTCAATCATAGTCATCATCGGTGAGTGGCCAGAACCTGGAAATGTGGGGGGGAGCCCCAAAGCTGGTAAGAATGTCATTATTTTAAAAGTAGCACGCAAACCCCTTTTTGGACCAACTAACTTTAGACGTTTCTGCTGTTGGGAGTTTCTTCGAGAAAGGTTCCTGCACAGAGCTGCCAATTGGACTTCACCGCCCAAGTGTCTTCTTCCAAACTTATGATTCCAGAATTCTCACCAAAATCCACTTTTCCAAAAAGAGTTGGGCTGTAGCTGCTTACTTTTTCAAGGGGAAAAAAACAATCCTCTTGGGGCTGAACATAAATTTGTCTCTTGACCAGGTAAAAGGAAAGCTAAATTCTTTTAAGGTGAGAAGATGAGAGAGGGATGACGTGTGGGAAGGTCCCACACATCATCCCCCTCCCCTTCTCACTTAAGCTTCTACCATAAGCAAGAGATCTCTTCTCAGAATCACCTACTCACTGTAAAGTTAAAAAGTCACCTGCCTGGATAAGATGTTCACTGAATCTGTATCAATGTCTGTAGCTCACTGGCTGACTTTGTATTTGCATGCTGAATTATACATGTATTTATTTATTAAATTTCTATACCATCCATCTTATCAAAGAATAAAGCAAGTTTCGGCCTCGACATTTCTACTCAAAACCACCGTACATAAAAGGGTGGGAGATTCATGTTAAAAATAACATGAAATTTAAAAAAAAAAAAACCAAGAAGCAAAACAAAATGCATTCTACACAGGGGGTAGGAGGGGACCTTCAAATGAGCTTTCTATTGGTACAATCCTATTCTGCTGTCTATTTTGGCAGCTGAACCAATTTATTTTCAGCTAAGCTGCAAACCTGATTTTCTATTAGAAACTCAGGTGATCGGGGAATCCCATTGGTGGGAATTCTTGCTTAACCTTCCTCCTGGTTCCTAGTTTCTCTTTCTTCTCATAGAACCAAAGAATTATCTAGTTGGAAGGAACCAGAAAGATCCTCTCGTCCAGCTGTCCACATTATGCAAGGAAAGCATTTCAACTATCCATGAGAGGTGGCTGTCCAGCCTCTTCTTCAAAACCTCTAGAGATGAAAGAGCCACAATTCAAAAAGACTACTTCAGTGTTGAACAGATTTTTGCCATCAGGAAGCTTGATCTGATATTCAAATGGAGTCTAGGTAGCTGCAATTGATACCTGTTATTTATGATGTTAGTTTCTGAGGCCATGAAGAACAGCTCATAGTCCATCTTCCCTGGAGTCATCCCTTTATATGTACCTAAACATGACTTTTTGTTTCTGAAGATCCCAAAATTCTTCAGCCTGTCCCCATAGTGCACATCCTAAAGTACTTTGAATCATCTTTGTTGGCCAATTCTTAATGCTCTCTAATCTGTCAATATTCTTCTGGAAACGGAGTCTGCAGAAATCTAAAAGATCCAGCCAGTTACACGTCCCTCTTTATGGTACCCTGTATTAACAGCCCCTTCTCCCAGCCCAAAGCCCTCCAGATGAGACTAATGCTCATCAACTTCAAAATAGTGACCCCAATTTCCAGGTCTGTAAAGTATGAAGATGAATAGCCTGAGCTCCACAATGACTGGAAGCACTCCCCATATTCTTAAGCATGACTTTTTTTGTCAGCCCATCCATGGAGACACTGCTGGGGACTGAACGCAGGATCCTTTGCATCTATCATTAAGTGTTGTACCTGATGATTCTTGACTCTTGACGCATGTATCTTTTCTTTTTATGTACACTGAGAGTATTTGCACCAAGCAAATTCCTTCTGTGTCCGTCCAATAACACCTGGCCAATAAAGAATTCTATTCTATTCTATTCTATTCTATTCTATTCTATTCTATTCTATTCTATTCTATAGCCTTAGCCAAAATTAACTAGGTATGCCTCTGCAACTGGATCTGACAAAGTTTCCTTAGCTATTTTGATTTCCCTTCATGCCAATTCACAGAATCTTTTTACAATGGGGTGTTATCATTCACCACTCCCTCAGGTGGCTACATGGAAATCTAGACAAAACTTTCCTGGGTCAGGGGAGGGAGAAGCTCTTCTCCATCATCTGTTCCTATGGTGACCAAAGTAAAGTAGTAGGAGTCTATAATGACCTGTGGCCAATGGACTCAGCGAGGGGCATTTTGCAATGATCCAGGAAGAAGATATGGCCATCCTGATTAGCCACTGACAATCACTTTCTTGTCCGTGAATATTCTATTTCTTCTTTATTTAAAGCCTCCTAAGCTAGTAATTCTTACCAACATATTCCTGTGAGATTCTGTAGGTTAACTCTGTGGCTGTCTTTTGTGAAAACAAGTGCCTTTGTCTGTCCTGATTTTTTTGCTATTCAATTTCCACAGAGGACTCTGTTATAAAAAGGAGGGAACATAACAGATGACAAATAATCAGAGTTGGAAGGGACCTTGCAGGTCATCTAGTCCAACCCTCCTGTCCAAGCGGGAGACCCTACACCATTTCTGACAAATGGCATCTGTAAACACATCCGTTTTTTCCCACGCTATGAAAAATTTGTATAAGCTTCTATTATGTTGACTTTGGTCTCTGGGTGTTGTGTGAATTTCATTGTATGTATACTGTGTATATACGTATAATGACAATAAAGAATTCAATTCAATATTATAAGCCCTCTTATGTTTTTAAGGTATTATAAAATGCCTACATAAGAGAGTTTTTCTAGCCTCCTGTTCATTTTTTGTGGCTCTTTTCTCCATATTTTTTCTGGTTTTCAGGAGTAGAAATTCTAGAAACTGCAATTCCAGCAGATTGGGAGGGAGAGGGGCTCAACTTAACCTAGATTAGCTGAACTAATGCTATCTTTGGCCTCTGCATTCTTATCACAACGTATCTCCACTTGAGGAACTACATTAAGAATGCAGAAAAATTCCCTGACTGAATGACACCAAAAACTAGTGGAGTTACTAGTCTGGAAGAGTTTCCACAGATAGTAAGGGCATGACTGGTTGGCCTCACAGGCATGAGATGAAGGTCTGGAAACAGCATTAATTTCTGGCATCAGGCACAATTCCTGAATAACAATAATATCAAGTGGTACTGATCATAGGATAGGATCTATATGGATGCATAGGATCCAATATTTGAGGGACTGACACAAAGAAGGGGCCTAAAACATCTGAAAGCAGGACAAGAAACAATGGATGGAAACTAATCAAGGAGAAATTTAACCTGACAGTGAGAACAATCAACCAATGGAACAGAAGTTGCCCTCGGAAGTTGTGGGAGCTTCATCACCGGAGACTTTCAAGAAGAGATTGGACTGCCATCTGTCAGAAATGGTGTAGGGTCTCCTGCTTGGGCAGGGGTTAGACTAGATGGCCTACAAGGTCCCTTCCAACTCTGATTATCTGCTACATCTGTTACAACCAAAGGGAAAAAATTCCAGACAGTTAGAAATTAATTCATGGAATGACTTGCTTTCAGAAATTGTGGCTTCTCTAACACTGGAGGTTTTTAAGAGGAGGTTGGACAACCATTTGTCTGAAATGATGTAGAGTTTCCTGCCTGAGCAGGGAATTGGACTAGAAGATCTCAAACTCTCTTATTCTGTTATTCTGATGTAGTAGCAAAGACAGAGTGCCAACTGTTTTGAGGTGTAATGACTCATCTACAAAAGCAGACACCACTCCATATATTTAAATGACCAAGATACATTGCCTTCAAGCAGGTAGGACCACCAAGTTGGTAGGTGTTAGATACAGCACAGACAAGATACAAGTCTCTGCCCAAAAGTTTTAGAGTGGAAGGGGAATCAAAATAGTTTGTTATGAGATATGCAGCAGCAAAGATTGAGCGAGAATTAAACTGGAAGAAAGTATTCAGGAAAAGGAGAAGGTTGAGATAGATGTTCATGGAAGATCTTATGGAAGGAGACAATGAAGAGGATGTGGAAAATGAAATTGCAAAGATGTAGTTATTTCAAAGGCAGACATGGTTATCGTGATGAGAAAGGAGAAAATAATTGGCAACTCAAGTATTTTAGCTAGAATTGAAGGCCTATAAAAAAGGTCTTGGGCTGTTAAAGAGGGATGATGGGAGAAATACATTTTTTTCATAAATTATAATAAGTGAAATATGCACCACTTTCAATAGCCTCAATATTGTATGATGTATTGCAGGTGTGTTGGTTATGCTGTTTGGGGATGATGAGAACTGCAATCCAAACATTAGGAGTACATCAGTTTCAGGAAAACTGATGCAAGCATTGGCTTTTTTATATCAGGGTACAGAAGAATATTAACAATTATTATATTGGCAATAAGCCAGCAGTGATGATTCCAGCTGCACACCTATGGAACAGATCTTGAAGCTTGCTAAATTGCAAAGCAACACATTTGACCCACCTCACTGTTTAGTTTTCAAAAAGCAGGTTTCTGAACCTTAATGCAACCAAGATAAATTTGAAAGGACTTATAGAACTTGGAAGAGTCTTATCATGAAGCTGAACAGGATTTTCAGGGCTCAGGAGACAAAGCAAATAAGGAAAGAAATATATCCATCTTCATATTACACTTTGGGTGAGTATACCGTATGCAAAATGCTTCATTTTGCACATATCCACATGTTTTCTCCCATTTGCACTCACATTAGTTCCCAACTTTTTCACACACATTTGGCACACAGAAAAGCACTTATATATTATGCATTTATACAGGCTGTCCTCTGCTTACCACCCCAAATAAAGCCCAAAACTTCTACTGGTATTGCTAAATGAGTCACTTAAGTGAATTTTGTTCATTTTACAACCTTTCTTGCCACAGCTGTTAAGTGAATCACTTGGTTGCTAAGTGACTCTGGCTTCCCCATTGACTTTGCTTGTCAGAAGGTTGCAAAAAGGTGATCACATGACCTCAAGACACGGCAACCGTCATAAATATGAACCAGTGGCCAAGCATCCGAATGTTGATCATGTAATCCTGGGAGTGCTGCAACAGTCATAAGTGTGAAAAATGGTCATAAGTCACTTTTGTTCAGTGCCGTTGTTAACTATGAACAACCACGAACTGAACAGCTGTTAGCCAAAGATAACCTGTATGCACATGAATTATTTTTTTATATCTGTGTTAGCCTCTTCTTACAGTAATAAACATAAATGGTTTCCCTTATATTCTTGAGTATGCCTAACATCTGGGACAAGCCTATTCTGTGTCAAGCAATCCTCCTTAAATTAATTTATTTAGGGGTCCTTCCCATGCTCTGGATTATAAGGTGCGAGAGCTTCCGATTTCTCCTCACACAATTCCAGCTTCATTACATGGAAGGACCGTGATGTATGAAAATCCAGAGCAGGGTTTTTGTTTTTTTTAAAGGAGTTTTACTAAGTGGAGAAAAGTTCATTTGTATTTGAGGCTCTCTTTGGCTTCTCCCTGAGTCTCTCCTGCTCTTCCTTTTGTAAAAATACTTTTGATCCTTTCTCTCCCTTTTGCAATATTTTTATATTGTAACGAAAGACCGAAGAAAGAAAAGGGGTCATCAAGTTGCCGGGTGTGTGTATAAATGACATTTATTAGATTTCTTTTTAATCTCCCTCTGCGCGCTTTTCCCGTTTGCACCTTGTCAATAATTATAAAGAACATGTCTTTTTCTTTTTTCCAAGGCTCTGTGAAATGCTCTGTTTATTTTAAAACTAGAAGAATAACAAATAACAAACGTTGATTCCTTGGGGAGAGAAATTCTAAGGCTATGTTTGCACTTGGGGGGGGAAATATATGTGATGATGGTGAAACACAGATAATTTGACATTAATCAGAATCAAGAATTGGCACTCTTGTTTCAGGGCTCGGCTCAGTAATAAAGATTGAGTCTAAACGTGATCTAAGTGCTTTTCCCTTCACCAAGAATAAACTGCAGCCCCCCCCTCTCCAAAATCGCTTGGATCAGAAGGGTCTCCAACTCAGCCTATTGGTATCCAGTTCTAGAAATGACCAGAGTGAATACATGACTGTGACTTATTCCTTGTGAGACACCCATAAAATCTCAGCCATGAAGACACAATGGATTGGGAAGATTGGGGCTCAGCACATACAATAAATTCTGTTTAACAAAAAAGGATCTTAAGATGTAACAATCCCACATTCTTCCTATATTAGATTCAGGACTTTGGGTTGTTTGTCGATGTCGTCTTTATTCACGCAAATCCTCAATTCTTTTTCCTTTAAAAAAAAATTTAAGGGAGGAAAGTATTTTTTCCTTAATGTGATGTGCTTTCAAAATGTGGTGAAAAGTAGGCAAGTGTTTTTTTTTAAGTACAGAAATTGTGTGAGTCGAATGGCTGCATACAGAAGAGGGGGGGAGGGAGGGAGAGAGAGAGAAATCTACATTTGTGTTCATAGGGAGTGAACAAAAATCATTTTTGTACCTTCTCTCACACAGTAAAAGTAACAACGTGATTTGACGACGTGTCTGTGGGACGTTGTCTGTGGAGCTAGGAGAGTGCCAGACACAGACACAGTCTTTGTGTGCAAGTGAATAATTGCCAAGTAAAAAAAGATGTTTTGACAGCACCACTGCAAATGAAGGAGGGAACTCAAAAGGGCCACCTGTTTTACAATACATTCAAGGGAGAATGAATGAATGGGGTATGAAATTGGGGGAATGTACATCACAATGAAGGCCGGTGTCAGAATTTAGCCGGACATCATCATAAAAAGGAAAAAGAGGCACGGAACACGTGGATTTTTTATGACATTGTATTAACAGTTTACATTTGGTTTGTATTTGTTTTGCTTAAGAGTTTACCAGCACTGGGACAAATTGTAAATCTTGCAAAGTAAATCAATAAAGAATTCCTATGCAGAATTTTCACAAAAATGCTGTGTGAAAGGAGAAGCATGTTTCAGAGTCAATTCACACAAGTGCTCTCTGGCTCAAAGGTGAGGTTGGACGCTGACCTCTGTTCCTTGGTAAGGATGTAAATTTCCTGAATTATTTGAAGATTGTATTGTTATCTCATTAAAACAATCCATCCTGAGAACTTTTCTGAAGGTGGAGAAAAAGGTGACCTGACAATACAATACTTATCCCATCTTTTCATTTCTGTCTACGCTTAATCATGCCACAAATGAGCTGTAAATAGTTGTATCTCTACACAGTGTGTACCACCGATTGTAAAAATGACACTATGGGACACGAGATCTTGTCTCCACATGGACGATCCTTGAGCGTTTCCCTTTTCTTCTCAAGTCACAAACTTGCTTTTACAAAACCTCCATTTTTAATGTCTTCCAACATTTATTTTTTTTTGCCCAGTCCTCACAAAGCTTCGGCACTCAGTGCTCCTTTTTTTCACCCAGGCCTGGAAGCATGGCACAATCTTCCCCTGAACTCTATGCACAGAATCAACACCATAAATCTTCGGTCAAGTTACATATTCATTCTCACACTGGGCAGGATTAGTACTGGACACTCTATCATATCATCATATGTGGTGGGGACAGAGAACATCTCCGCATCTTCTCACGCCTGCCTTCAGATTAATTTTACTGTGAATTATTTCCTGGTTTTCTACTTGTAGTCTCCAGACTTGATTAGGATCATACAGGAACTGAAGCCCTGAAAGAGTCTATCCCTCCTTCTCTCCCTCCCCCTCTGTGTGTGTGTGTGTGTGTGTGTTTGTGTGTAGTTGTGTGGGAAACAGCATGTCCCAACCTCTCCACCACTCTTGAATAGCTCTGCTCAGAAGTAAGGAAGGATGCTTAATATGCTCTAATGAGGCAACTAATTTACGTGAAGGGATCTGGAGGGTGCCCCCAGGATGATAAGGGGAATTTCAGAAACACAGGAAGGGCAGGTGGGGAGGGGCGCACCTACAGTGAACAATGCTTCTACTCAACAAACGGAAAGCAGGGGGGATGGATAGGGACAGGGGAGAATGAGAAATACAGAAGGGGACCCTGGAATTCGCAGTGAGATATTATTTTGGAAGGATAAAACTGAAGCTAGGATGATAAATAGGATTAATATAATGGGGCGTGGGGAGTCGGCCCCCGAGCTGCAACATCCCTTTCCATCCCCCAGCGGCTGCGCTTTGTGGGGGGGGGGGCATCCGTCAGCCCAAGCGCCTGACAATGAAAATGGTTTCAAGCCACGGCTGCCCGATCGATACTGTGCGGGGGGAGAGAGGGGGCTTGCTAGCTACGGCAGGGCCAGGCCTCTCGTTCACTTGCTGGCTCTTTCTCGCGCCCTCCCTCCCTCCCACCCTGCCCCCCCCCCACACCTTTTCCACCCAGCGATTTCTCCCTTCTCCTCGCTTCAGACGCATTTCATTTTCTTTCCTATTCCATTCCCTGGTTTCTGCGTTGCAGCAGACTTGTGTGGAGGGGGTGCTTGGAATGGGGGGAGGTGACATACCCACCCTGTCTAGTCTCTCTCTCTGTGTGTGTGTGTGTGTCACAATTTCGCAGTTCTCAGCATGCCTTGCCAAAGCTATAATAGTAATAATAATTTTTTAAAAGCAATAACAGCAACAAAACCTGGGGGAACAGCTGGGTTTCTTTCCTTTCACCCAACTCTCCCCCCTCACCCCCCAGCCCCATGAAATTAAAGCACACAGTGGAGAACCAAGAGATAACCCCCAAACCTTCCTCGCTAGCCTTTGTAGACATTGACAAAGAAATCAGTAACTGCCACCGTCCACCGTGGAAGAACCCCGCCAAGGTCACACAAACACCTACAACAGATGGGTGGGAAAACTGCACCCTGATTCCTCCTTCCTGCTTCCCACAGCCTCCATCCAACCCAGAGAGACAGAGCTGTACCCCTCACCCCAATGCCTGCTGACTCCCAAAATCAGCACTGACCCCTTCTTCCCCAGAAGAAACCTCTGCTCCTTACGGGCATCATCCCCAAGAAATTCAGGGTATGAAGAACAGCCCTGGGCAGGCTTGGTTTGAGTTTGGTCCTCCTGAGAAGCCATTTAGGCCGAGCCAGGGCCGTTGCCTAATGCATTCAGCTGTGTGAAAGGGCAGCAGACGGTGATTGTTTTAATTTATAATGGCATCGTAACCCCAGGGAAGGATGGGGTGCAATCAGGATGTTGAACCTGGGGCACCAAAAATACCTCAGCAGCTACATTACAAGGTCACTTAATCACGCGGGAGAAATGGCAGGGAAGAACACGGAGGGTTGGGAATACAGGTAGTCCCCGGCTTTACAACCATTTGTTTATAGCGACTATTCAAAGTTGCAACTTACAGCCGTTTTTCACACTTGCAACCGTTGTGGCATCTCCATGATCCCGTGATCAAAAGTCAGATGACGGGCAACTGACTCCTATTTACGATGACTGTGGTATCCCTTTTGCAACCTTCTGACAAGCGGAGTCAACGGGGAAGCTGGGTTCACTTAACAACCGTGTTACTCACTTAACAACTGCGGTGATCTTCTTTAACAACAGTGGGAAGAAAGATCATCAGACGGGGCAAAAGCCGCTTAGCAACTGTCTCACTTAGCAACATAAATTTTGGACATAATTGTGATCAAGAGGACTACCCATATATAGGATGGGGAGACGTGGTCTCCAGAGGCAACTGGGATGGACAAATTCTAATTTGGGAAGCTCTGGGAGGAGCCAGCATCATCAAGACCCAGTCCACACACACACATGCCAGTTTTCCCAACCACCTGTTGCTTCTGACCTCTTCTGCTGTCTCCCTTGAATATCTGCTTAATCTCTTTGAATGATTTCAACGGCCCCAATTCCAGGCAGCCTCCTTGTCTCTCTCTCTCTCTCTCTCCCCTCCCAGTTCAACCTCTGTCCTGCAGTTTCCTGAAAGATCTCCCTCCACTGACCGCAGATATGTTTCCCCAGCTCTTCCTAGCCTGCTTTTATTGCTGTCCAATTAGTGTACAAGAAATCATCGCCATCTTAGATTTATATCCTTCAGGAGAGCTCGAGGCAACATTTTTCCCTCCAATTTTCCCCCCAGACATTTTTCCCTTCAATCTTCCCCCCAGAACAGCCCCGTAAAGGAAGTTGGGGTGTGGAAGCGAATGGTGCAACGTGGCCCAGTGGAGATTTCACGGTTGAGGTTGAACCGGCCTTTCTCCATTTATGCTCCGAGACCTTCATCCCTGCAACACCACACAGGCACATAGAACTGTAGGGTAGCCTTGGACCTACGACCACAACTGAGCCCCAAATTTATGTGGCTAAGTGAGACATTTGTTAAGTGAGTTTTGCCCCATCTGGCAACCTTTCTTTGCCACCGTTGTTAAGTGAATCTTTGCTTATCAGTAGTTTGCAATAGGTGATCGCATGACCTGAGGATACTGTCCTAAATAGGAGATGGTTGCTTAGCATCTGAATTTTGATTACATAACCAGGGATGCTGCAACGGTCAGCGGTGTGGAAAATGGTTGTAGCCACTTTTTTCAGTGCCGTTGTAACTATGAATGGTCACTGAATGAACTATTGTTAAGTCAAGGACTATCTGTCTTGGTGAGATAAGCAGCCATATAAATCAGTATAAATAAATAAGGCCTTTTCATACTTTCCCTGGATTTACATTGGCACCCCAAATATATTTTCAATCAAAGCTTCCTCCTTCTTTTCTCTTATTCAGCTTTTACCTTAATTGCATCACCATTAATTGCACCAACTGCCCAGAGTGATAAGAGGGGCATGTCAATACATTTTATAAATAAGTAAAATAAATTAAAAATTAAAAGGAAGGGCACACCATTGCCATTCTTGGAGTAACAAAGCCTCCTTGTTATTTTAAAAATCAAATTATATATTTTTTTCACCTTCTCAGTTGTCTTATCACTTACTTGTGAGGGGCGGGGAGGTTAACTAAGGCAGACTATGGGTGCCTGTGGGGAGTGTGGGAAGCACAATGTCACCCAACTCATGATGTCACTGTGCACATTTTATGATGTCATTATTTAATTCATGTCACTTGCACAATGGCCTCATGGTGCATATGATGTCATGATGGCCTTTATCGGTCATCCAGAGTGGTGGAAAACAGAAGATAAAGACATAATAAACATAGCCAGGAGAAGTGGGTCACTAAGCTCTCACTACCACCTGTTGGCTCCTTTCAACTATGGAGTACCCCACAGGAGTTTTCAGGCATAGCGTTATGGAAATCAGTAAAAGCCACTCAAGAAAGTACTTTTTGCTCTTAGATTTTATTTAAACTGGGCTTGGCTGACAGAAGCTGCTGGGAAATTAGGGCCCAGCCAGGGTTCAAATGTCTGTTTTCTTCTCTCTGCCATCTTCAGGAGCCTCCCAATTTTGTGGCCCTGTCAGGATTAAAACCTACAAACCATAAAGTCTAACAATTCTCTCTCTCTTCTCAATACAGGGAGTCCTCGCCATATGACCACAATTAAGGCTAAGTTTGTTAAGTAAGTTTTGCCCCATTTTACGGCCTTTCTTATCTCGGTTGTCAAGTGAATCATTGCAGTTGATAAGCAAGTAACCCAGCTGTTAAGTGAATCTGGCTTCCCCATTGACTTTGCTGGTCAGAAGGTTACAAAAGGGGATCACATGAACACCCACCCCCACAGGACACAGCAACAGTCATAAATATGAAGCGGTTGCCAAGCATCCGAATTATGATCACAGGCAATGCTGCAAAGGCCACAAGTGTGAAAAATGGTCTTTTTTCAGTGCCTTGTAACTTTGAACCGTCACTAAATGAACTGTTGTAAGTCGAGGACTACCTGTAACAGCCCTGGTCTTCAGCGGTATTCAAGGAGAGCAAGGCTGGGTTCTGACAACACATTTTAAATTTGGCTTAACTTAAACAAAGCACATTCGCTGATGGTGATTCCTACCAGGCATTACCCAAATCACTAAACCATGTTATGGATGAATGTGATAGCCCAATTCGACGACATTCAAAGGATGGATGGCTTCCCCCAACATACTGAACACAAATGACTCAACCTCACCTTAGCTTCATCTAGCATTTGTATAAATGCAGCTGTTTGGTGTTGCAGGAAAATGCATTTTATTCCCTACCTGGCTTGGGCTTTTTGAAGAACCATGGACGAGACTGGAAAGCTCCAAATATCCAGGGGGCTTGGGAGGGTGAGTTTCTGGGTTGGAAACCAATCCAGTAGTCCTCGCAAGCTGCTTGCAATTCCTACTCCCCCTACATACAATTTGCCCAATTGCTAGACCTGTCCATCAGGCCTGCGTTGGCTGCTAGGAGTCGCTAGGAGTCACGCTGTGAGGTGAGGATGCTGTACCCTCAGGGGGTGAGGAGTAGGGCTGGGGGGGTCATGGTAACACCTCCTCCTATAACAAAGGGGGTTACAGCAATGTCCCCCTACTCTGCCAGGAGATCCCTGACGTCTCTGTGTTGTGAGCAAAGAAAGAAATCCTTACTTTCAGGAAATCACCAAGGATGAAGTTCAGACAGAATCTCTGGATATACAGTAAAAAATTTTTTTCCTGTGCCTTCAAGTCAGTGCTGATTCCTGAATTAGTCCCTTGGTTTTCTTGGTCACGCAACTGTCTTTGTGCTTAAGATGGGACTAGAACTCCCAGTCTCCCGGTTGCTACTACTACACCAGATTAGCTTTCTCTGGATATATTGGCACTGCAAAAACCAAGAGAAGCTAAGTCCTATTAAAAGTTGTTACTAAAGGAAAGAGGTCTCTTCAAAAGTTCTTTGTTGTGGTGTTTTTATGTCTCATCTTTTTACTTGCTTTTAGCATTTCACTCTTTTGTATTTATATTTTTCATTTTGTATCATCTACTTGAAGAATGTAAAGTGATGATATGCTTATAATAAAGCTTTTTTTCAACAACAACAACAAACCAGCTCTGAATATAATACAATAGATCAGCATTATCTCCCAAGTGTCTAAAATCACCACAAAGATGTAGATGAATTCAGAATTTCCAGTACTACCTGCTATGTAGGATCAGATCCTTCAGATCAAATGTTTTTTGATTACAAGGCATTAGAATCTTCATGTCCTTGTCATTTGTACCATGATAAGACATTCAGTTTCAGTATAACCACAATCCATTTATTAGAAAACAACCCCTTCAACTTTAATAAGATTTTTCTGGAATAGATGTAGTTTTATAACAGAATATGCTTTTCTATGTTATTAAACTATAAAACTGAAGCTGAAGGGAATTCTTCTAATTTGGACCAAAGAAAAATGAATTCAGTACTGTGGGCTGGTCTTAAAAGTTGTTATTTCTACCTGACATTGACAAGTGAAAATGACACTGACTGTAAACTATGAAACTCTCCTTAACATTTATCTCTGACAGCAATCAAACATTGCCTACAATCTCTATACATACAGGTGTTGCAGCAGAGCAAAAGGATGGTCTCACCTATTATCTCATTCTCATCCCTTCAAATCCACCAATTTTCCTCTGTCCTGGACCTTAAGCTGGGTGGACTTCAGCTCCCAGAATTCCACACCCAGCCAGAATTCTGGGAGTTGAAGTCCACACGTCTTAAAATGGCCAAACGTTGAGAAACACTGCTTTGGAGAGACCAATAAAATGGAAGCTGTAATTGAGAATGGATGAGGACAGAAGAAGCTTTCCAAAAAGAACATTATTTGTTTCCTATCCCAAATTCTCTCCTGGCAGCTTTTTCTACAACTGGCAAGGGAGCTGCACCCCCATCACCCTGCTGGAAGTCAGTCTCCACTGAGTTGCTGATAATTAAAATCCTGTTAAACTTCATTAAGCAGCTTCACTTCCGACCTCATTAAATAACGAGGAGAGAGAGGGACTAAAATACGATTGCTTGCCAAATCTTGGACCGATCACTCACTTTCATTTTCTTTCTCTCCTCTCCCCCTCCGCTTCCTCTCTTTATCCTGCACGAGGAAAAGAGTGAAATGCAATTTTCCAAAAACTCTCGAGATTCGATTTGGCTGTTTGCTTTTTAAAAGAAAAATCTGTAATCTAGCCCTTGGACCAATACACAGTTTATGCAGTCAACTTTTTAAAAAATAGATGCTTATAATCACCAGACAGGCAAAAGAGGCTTCAGTGGACACAAAGAGTTATTTGCAACAAGCTGAGATGGGGATGATCAGCATAGATAAGTCTCTATCTACACATTTACTGAAAACCAGAGCTACAGCAGCCCGAGAATGGAAGGGAAGGAGAGAAATTTTTGCCGGTCGTGAACATTCAAAGTTAGAAACCACTGCTGGTTTATGGCAAATCTTCCAGTGATCTCTTACTCTGTTCCCAACTAAAATCTTTCTTTCTTTCCAGGATGGCAAGAGTCACCAAGGAGGGTTTCTGAACTTGGTAATTCTGCATGCAGATAGTCCTTGACTTACAACCACAAGTAAGCCCAAGACTTCTGTTGTTAAGCAAAACAGTTCTTAAGTGAGTTTTGCCCCATTTTATGACCCTTTTTGCCACAATTGGTAAGTGAATCACTGCAGTCATTAAGCAAATTTGGCTTTCCCCATTGACTTTGCTTGTCAGAAACCAGCTGGGAAAGTTACAATGATCCCAGGACACCGCAGTTGTCATAAATACAGGCCAGTTGCCAAGCGCCTGAATTTTAATCACGTGACCATGGGGATGCTGCAATGGTCATAAGTCACTTTTTACAGTGTGGTTGTAATTTCGAACTATCACTAAACAAATGGCTGTAAGTTGAGGACTATCTAAATGGCATCCCAACTCTCACCAAATCAATTTAGAAGCATTGGCTTCTTACTATGGAAATGCCAAGTGTATAATTTCCTTCACTTTCAGAGTCCAATGTTTCAGCTAGGATAGGCAATCTGAAATCCAAAGATGTAGCCATCCGCAGACGTTTCCTTCCCTGTCTCTTTGCCTATACCAATGTATCTCAACTTTAAAAGATGTGGATTTCAACTCCGAATATTTTCAGCATGCTAGCTTGGGAATTCTGGGAGTTGGAAGTTCACTCGTCTTAAAGATATCAAGGTTGAGAAATACAAAAGAGACAATGGCTCTTAAGACATTGCTTAATTGCTTCAACTACTAAGCAAACCAGACACACACAAGGTTTTAACACACTCAAAATAATGTTGATGTGTTACATTTCAAGCTTCTGGTCTTTCCTTCCAATTATGGCCTAAGCTTGTGTGTAGCATCAAAGGTGCTTTGTTTGTCACCGCCAGAGCTCTGGTGATCATATCTATGTTCTGCCAAGGGATGTGGCCTGCAAGGGTATCCAACCTTGGCAACTTTAAAACTTGTGGCCTTCAACTCTCAGAATTCCCCAGCCAATTCTGGGACTTGAAGTCCACAAGTCTTAAAGTTGCCAAAGTTGGATATTTCTGGTGGCCTGGTTTACTTCAGTTTCTCCCATCCAATCCTTGATAACAACCTATCAGGGAAGTTAGCCTGAGGTTGGCTCAAGGTCACTCAATGTGATTTTCTGAGTGAATAGGAGTTTGCAGCCATGTTTCTCCATGCAAAGAAATAAACAAACAAAAACCCTTACAAAAAAAATTAATTAATATAAGGCACTTTCTACTTCTGCACTTTCCAAAATGAAGAGTATTTAATTTTTCTTTCTTTTCATTATCAGACACTATTAGTGATACAGACATTTAACAAAATGTAACAATTCTCAAGCTAAGCATCTGTGCAACAACCCTAGCCAGATTTACTGCAGAGTGGAACAGTCCAAAAAGGCAATTCACTTGGACTTGATGCCACAGAAATGTTGAAATGCCACAACCACGGTTTGTTTGTTTGTTTTTGTCTTTCATCCAGAGAAGTTCTTCAAGCAGATGCCCTCTAAATCTGACCAAGTTACCAATTCCCAAATCCCTAACTAGCATGACTCTTGGTATTTGATGAATCTGCAGGGCATCAGATTGGGGAAATCTCTCTCTCTTTTTTTTTTCTTGGCTCAGGGTGACAGCAATCAATTTCTCCATGTTGTTGAATCATGAGGCTTCCATTGCATTCACACTCAGATAAATCCGAACGGTTTGGAGGACAGGGGAGGGCAAGCAGTTACATATAAGAATGGGAGACTTTTTAATTATTCAGCCACAAAGCCTTCCAACTTTAGGGAAGACCAGCTAGAGAAGTTTCTTGCCTCCAGCACACCCAGAGCTTCCATATTCTCCTGGGCCTTCACCATGGTTGGCTTTCTAGTTAGGAAATGCAATTTTTTTAAAAACAAATATCCATTTGAACAGCATTTAAAACCAATGTTATGTTCCTTGGACATTGTTTGTCACCAAGTAGCATTTTATATTTTTTTTAGTTGCATATTTATGCGATTTTACACTGGGTTCTTTTAGGTTTTTGTAAGCTGCCTTGGGGGTCTACTTTGATGGAAAGGCCCAGGGTATGTTTTAAATGAATAAAAAAACCCCTAAATAAATCCTTGCTGTTTCAATTTAACAGGTCAGATAGAAAATCTCAAGGGTTTTTTTTTCCTTCCACACTTGTACATATCCCTCCACCACAGTTTGTGAAAAATATTTCCCTTCTCTCTCTCTGGCTTCTTCTCTCCATCATCTCATTGTCTTTTGTCCTTTCCATCGAAGCTATTTTTTTAATGCCTCTGAATACAGATGTATATTTGGAGAAGATTTAGGGGCTTTGCAAGGAGTTTAGCATTGAGAAGCTGAGTTCACAAACATTTTTGTTTGTCTTGGCATATAGTATTTTAGGAACCATTAAAGTTAGTTTGATATTCAAAATGGGGGGGGGGAGTTCTCAGGAATAAGCAGGTTGCCTAAACCCAACCACTGAAAGATTTCACATGGCATTTAAGCTGCCTTTGCTGAAATAAAAAGGGCCACTTTTGTAAGGGCCTGAGTCAAAAGTAGCCCTGCCCTTTACTTCCAGTCTTGAGGGTCAGGAGGGTATGTTATGGGTAGATGGAGAAAGGTGGGGTAAATGGTGTAGGCTGTTTTAGTGGGAACTGATGAAGAGTAAAGCCCTTCAATATATGTCAATATATCTATTTTGCCTGAAAATATATTTCCACTCTACACTATTCTATAAGGCATTCATAACTTTCATAACATATAGGGTCAAGTTTGCAATCCTTTGTGTGCTTACTTAATCTTTTCCATTCTACCAGTCAAGCTTTATTTTGAATAAATATACAGAGGATTTGGCAGAAAGTTACTATGGAGATTCCAGATCATTAAAAAATAGCCCTTTTTTTTGCTTGTCTGAAGAGTAACCACCTGTTTGCGCCACTGCATGTCTTGTGTTAGACCTCACAATCTGAATTACTCACAATCAAATTATTCTCCAAAATGACCTGTTCCCATTTGATTACAACACCAAGCAATTAGAAAAGTTGGTGAAACCAACATTTGCTGATATTCACTATTTCTGTGGGATGATCAAGAAACAAAACACTTCATAATTTTAATTCTGGCCACGCTCATCCATTGCTTGTGAGATGGATTATTCTCCGCATGTCGTGGAAATGCTTTGGAAGTAGTGGATAGATGGAAAAGTGGTGACAAATTATGCATGAAGAAGGAACTTGCACACATTCTCTTGCTTTGAAGATCCTTGGAGGAAGAGCAACATTCAGATGTCATCTCTAATAAAAGTTATTTCATACCCTAACCTTAACCGGGATGTAAAGTTGAAAGGTATCACTTTTGCTCACATCAGGTACAATGGAAGATACAACCTGTTGATCTGAGAAGGACATTTCCAATTTGATAAAATAAATAAACACCTTCTCCCAGGAATGAGAAGACAAACCAGCATTACCAGTTCAGCCAAGAAACAAGCAATGTTATGCTCAAATACTCGTCCCTTTCTCTTTCCCCACCTTCCTGTTTCTTTTGGTATAGGACACGTAGTCCTTGACTTACAAACACAATCGAGCCCAAAATTTCAGTTGTTACATTTGTTAATTGAGTTTTGCCCCATTTAACGAACTTCTTTGCCACTGTTGTAAAGTGAATCACTTCAGGTGTTAAATTAGTAACAGTCTGTTACTATTACTAAGTTTTTTAAGTGAGTCTGGGTTCCCCATTGTCTTTGCTTGTCAGAAGGTCACTAATCATCCAAATTTTGATCACATGACCATGGGGATGCTGCAAAGATCATTAAGTATGAAAAATGGTCATAAGTCACTTTTTTCAGTGCCGTTGTAACTTAGAAAGATCACTAACTGAACTATTGTAAGTCGAGGACTACCTGTGTATGTCCCTCAGGTGACAAAAAGTACAATCAGGGAAGGTCTCATCCTTCAGTCACTTAGAAAATTTTACCTGCTGTTAAAGAGCTGTATAATAGCAAGAAAAAAGATTTTTTTGTTATGTTCGTCCTTGTGCTTTTCCTGGACATTTCGGATATTTCATGATTTTTTTCCTTCTCTTTTTACTATCTTTTATATGCCATATTTATAACATGACCCAACCAGGGAACTATGCAGGCTCTAAATTTAAATAAATGAAGAAAAGAAATAAGCCAAAGCTAGAACAAAGCTCGCATGCAGGAGCAAAGTCAGTGAGGGAAAATCAAACTCGCTTAATGGCTGCAGGATTCATTTTACAACTGCAGGGATTTCCATCACAACCGTGGCAATAAAGTTGGTATAATTTGGTACAAGTCATTTAACAACTGCCTTGTATAGCAACAGAAATTCTGGTCCCAATTGTGGTCATAAGTCAAGGACCCACCTGTATTAGTTTTCATCTGTTCTTAACCTCTTAATGGTGGCAAACTAGAAGACAATATTCAGCAGTCAGAAGCCACTAAAGAGGCATGTGAGCAACCATTTTCTCTTTTTTGCATTGTAACCTTACGAGGTGCTATTAGTATGTAAGACCTTCCTCCAGAGATATACAGCATTAACAATGGGGCATTTTTCCCCACCAGCAGCTTGTAGTCTCTGATGAGATTGAATTCCTTGGCTCAAGGAAGCATTTAGAGTCATTTTGAAAACTGGAAACCATGTTCCTCAGCCAGGCAACCCATCTTCATGGTCCCCTGCAAATTCCACTGACTGAGGACTTCTTTTGCTAATGCCTCCCTCTAAGGCCAAAACGCCCATCTAGAGATACATAGCTGTTCTACCTGCTCATTGGGGCTGGTTTCATGTGTGCCATTGTTTTCTTTAACATAAACATCGGTTGAAGCTTTTGCTATTCTAACAGGCCCAAAGGTGCTTTTTTACAAAGGGCAACTAGACTTTGTTTGTTTTTCCTTGGAGACGTTTCACTTCACATCCAAGAAGCTTCTTCATTTCTGACTGAACGGTGGAGAATGGCAGGATTTATATTCCTTGCAGTCATCTGGTCGTTAGCGTTCTTTCTGAGGGTCATTGAGTCAGAACTGAAGAAGCTTCTTGGATAAGAGAAACGAAATATTCTCAAGGAAAAAAACCAAAGAAAGTCCAGTTGCCCTTTGTAAAAAAGCACCTTTGGGACAACCATGACCTGGATGACTGAGGATCTCCATAGACATTTATTTTAATAAGCACAACCACAATAGTTTTCACAGATTCAAAAGCGTACCTATGGTGTCTCATGCAAGGAGGGAGGACAAGATGAAAATGGCAAACAGGTAAGTACCATGTATGTACCAAGGTGGATTGGACAGGTAGTGTCATCATCAAGGCTGGATTAGATGTAATCAATAAACCATTACTTACATCTCCAGAAACTGAAAGGTACCTTCACGATATAATTTGTACCCCCCCACATACACAAAAACAGCTCTACCATAAAGTCTGGTTCTCTAACAACTTACCACCATACCTTTGATTTAAGATATTATCCTTATATTTTGCTTGTAAAACAGAAAGCTAGGTTTTGTACAAAATGCCTAACTCAGTACTTGAGTTAACAAACATAATTGGACCATTCATATACACTAACAGACTACATTCAGAGAATAAACTAACAGGCTACATTCAGAGAATATGATGGCTTGTTTCACATTGCACCATGATAGGCTGACCTGCTAGCCATCCAATCCCATTTTAGCCAACTGATAACAGCCAGGCTTGGCCACAAGAAATAGCACACAAAGATAGCAACTCGTAAGTACACGCAAACTCAAGTCAACCCATTCAGCCAATCTGTTGCTATGCAGGCACTCAGCAAAGCTTCCATTTTCCTGGATCTTAGATTGGCCTTGGCACTCAGTCTTTAGGAAGCTTCTGAAGATGTGGCTCTGCCCCTATTCCCAGTGGGGAGCTCTTAGAATAGCTGAACTGAACTGATACAGAATGAATTCTGCTGCTGATTCTGATGTTATGTTTTTTTTTAATTAATTGTGAGTCATTTTTATAAGTTGGTGTGTTGGTTTTTTACTTGTTTTTACTTGTTATGAGTCTATCCCAATTGGACAGGTGAGGGGAGTGGCCATACAAATCAAATAAATAATAATTTTCCATATAAGTTCACACAAATTCCTATTCCAAGGAATTTATAGGCATTCTGCATGAAAATTCCATGGACTTCATCACACAACTGCAGGGTACATATTGAAAGATGCAATGGATGAATAACATCAGTGGAATCGATAGGGATCATACACCCCAGGACGATTTGCAAATATTTGTGTACCAGGAGTGAGTTTGCATTTTTCTTTCTGATAAGCTTTCAGCATCTGTCTTGGTCAACTAGTTATGATCTTTCTACAGTCTTACAGCTTTCTTTATGTGGGCGCACCCAGTTGTTCTTGAAATCCAGCTGCTGTCATCCACAGCCAGCGCAGAATCATAGAGAAGGCATTGGCAATATTTTTATATCTTTTTTATCCCACCTTTATAATTTTTATACATGATTCAAGGCAATGAACATACCTAAAATTCATTCCTCTTCCTATTTTCACCACCACAACAACTCTGTGTGGTGAGTTGTACAGAGAGAAAGCGAATGGCCCAGAGTTGGCTGGCTGGCTTTCACGCCTAAGATGGGACTAGAACTCACAGTCTCCTGGCTTCTAGCCTGGTGCCTTCACCACTAGACAAAGATTTACTCCACTAATTTCAACCTCCAGCTCAGTGAAAAAATCCAGATGCTGGTGTAGGCCTTAGAAACTGTAGTTCATACCCATCTGGAAGCTTCTTGGGACTTTCTAGGAAGAAGCAGGTTCGTATTTAATGGCTTCTTGACGCTGGTTTGTACAAGCAAGAAAAATTGGCTGAAATCTGAGGCAGTTTGATTAAACACCTTCGTGAAAAGTAAGTCACTGTTATTCTTTTACCTATTTGGGAGGGAGGTTGCATACAGTAGACAGGTAAGTAGCTTATCCTGTTTTAGCTAGCCATGAATATGTACAATCAGGTATAAGTTAGCAATGATGGTTTGATCTCCAATGCAACACACACATATATCGAGATCCTTTCCTCTCCACCAGCCTCTCCTTTCACATTCATGAGCCTTGAGACAATTCTGCTTGGCCTCTGTTCACATCAGGAAAGCAGCCATTTTACCTTTGCTAACCAAAGTGAATTCACCTGGTGTTTAACTGCGAAGGGGTAGAGGATATGTTTTTTTTTTAAATACAGAGGGTAAATTTGGAGACTTAAAACTCCAAAGAAGAAGACCGAAATCAGACAGTGGAAAAGTGCAAGGGTTAGCTAGATGGGAAATGCAGATACTCAGATCAAAAAGGATTCCTTGTACTGAGAAAGATGTGTAGTCAGCAAAACGGAAGGTGGTGGGGAGGATTCGAAGGGAAGGTAGAAGAACCGACAAGCATTTGCTCTTGGGAATTTCACAACAGTTGCTGCCTCATGGCTTCTTCCATCTTTCCTTGGTTAATTGGCACCTCTCATACAAAATTTCTCAAAGTTGCCTACTCAAGGGCTTGGTGTAAATCCTGGGAGCTCCGAAAAAGGAGAAATCCAGAAACTTTGATTTCTCGCGGGACTCTGCTAGAATTAGGCAGGACAGAAAGCAATGGATGGAAACTAATCAAGGGGAGAATTAAGGAGAAATTCCCTGACATTGAGAGCAATTAATTAGTGAAATGGCTTGCCTTCAGAAGGTGTGGGTGCTCCATCACTGGAGGTTTTCAAGAAGACACGAACAGTCATTTGTCTGAAATGGTACAGAATTTCCTGCCTCAGAGGAGGTTGGACCTGCAAGGTCCCTTCCATCTCTGTTATTCTGTTATTCTCTAATGGGGAACAGTTGGCCATCGTGCATGAGGTGAGAAACGAAGCATGATAAAGAAAGGACCTGGGTATGAAATAGAAAGGTGGAGAAGGAAAGAAGGCAATAAGGGATGTAGGCGGGATGAGAAACATAGGATGGGAAGGCTCAGAAGTCTCAGAAGGAGAAGGAATAACATAGGCCAGAAGGACTAAATACTTCAAGCTAAGAGTCAAACGTGTCCGAGGTGCTTGCTTGGTATGCCTGGGGAGGATCAGAGGCACCCCTTTGTCAGCATTGGCTTACATCCTGGCCCAGCCATTTCTGGTGACATCTGGACCACATCAATGGTGGCAAAAAAGGTGCATCATCCATATGGATGGAGGAAGCTGGACCCAGAGACGGAAAGAGGCGAGCAAAGGTTGAGGGTTGTAGAGACTTGGAAAAGCTGCCTCAGTAAAAGAAGATTTTTTACACCCTGCTCTCATTCCCCTGCTTCTCACACACACATACATACACACACACACCAGCTTCAGCACTGACCCCCTCTCTGCACCATCACCAAGGCCAGTCCCTTGGGAAGACTGTCCTCCTCCCCTTTCCTTCCCCCAATCCTGCTGACCCTGGCGCGTGGCTGTGCCCGGAGGCTCGGCTGGAACAAAGGGCCCAGAGCTTGGCCAATCAGGGTGTGCAGCTCTCCTGCCGCTGACCTTTTTATGATTATTATTTAAGGGAAAAAGCAGAGGCAAGGAAAGAAGAAGGGGGGGTGGGAGGAGGAGGAGGAGGCGGCAGGAGGCGGCAGGGGAGGGGAAAGAGGAAGGGAGCTTTGCAAAGGAAAGCTGGCCTCTCGGCAGCTACTTTATGGAAAATACCCCTACATGGCTCACCGTCGCCCAAACTCCCTGCCCAGCCTCTTGGGAGTCCATGTTGCCTGGGATCAACCAGGCCGTGACCCAACAGGAGCACGTCCATGTGTGCAGTGGCTGTAAGAAAGCCCCTGGCGGTCTCCTCACTCAAGAAGGTCGGAAGGGATGAATATGTTGGCCCCCAGCTGCTCTAGCAGAAGGGAACAGATCCCTCGATTTTCACCCAGGTCTGTTCCTTGGTCTGTATAAAGGATTGTCACCATTTTAAACTGGGGCCCACTGGACAATTCAAGGAATATTCACTTCTGGAGCAAAGTTCGAGAACTCTTAGAAATGATTCTCTCTGATTCTTCATCCTCAGAAGCCCAAGCTAAGCAATACAGTTAACGGTTATTAAATGTAGCCATCTTCTTTTTTTTCCCCATAAAACCCAACTTATATAGCTACGTCCTCTGACCAAACTAGCTTGTGTCCTCCATATATTGACCAAATCCTTTTCTTTTTTTAACTCCATTGCTTGGATATCCAGCCCTACGTAACATACCAAAGACTGCACCAAGAGTAAGTAACTAACCCTTGCAAGGTATACATGCACACACATATAGAATGTTTCTGTGCTAACAAGCTTGTGGATCTGAGACAGCAGAGAACTCTCATCATTTCTGAATCATCTTTCTTGACCAAGTTACAGGTAAAAATATGCACGGGGAAGAGATCATGGCTTTCCAGTGCTGTGAATGGCCTATCAGGGTATGAAATTATAACTCAATAAATCATGGTTCAAAACACTTCTGGGCTCAATTCACACAATGCTTCTGGTTAAGTTAACTGAGGTTGCATAGTTTGGGGAAATGTACCCAAGGTCAGCTTTGGGCCATAGACTGGTAGGTCAATTCTTGTCACAAAAATTCAGCCAGTTTGGTCTAGTGTTAAAGGCAACTAGGAGAGGGTGAATTCTAGTTCCACCTTAGGTATGAAACCCACCTGGGTGACTCTGGGCCAGTCCCCCTCTCCCCCCTCTCTCAGCCCACGACTTCAGGCTCTGGAGACAAATCCTGTCAGTCAATTCCTTTGGCAACCAAATGGATCAACACTTGGTTGATTGGGAAAAAACCAAATCCTGCACTTGTGGAGAAATGTGAGGAAGAAAAGGAAAGGTTTTGGGAGATGTTACTACAAAAAAAAATTGACCATCATTAAACTATAATATGGTTCATTTCTTTGAGCACCAAACATGGCGGCTGTGTTCCCCTCACCCAGATCTCGGACTTAGTGTGTTGTATAAACTCAGCATCACAACTGTTCCCTGAGCATTCATATGTGAATTCAGGAAGTATAAAGCATCCACTGTTTGATCATGTGGCAGTCATACCGTGGAAATGGTGGTGTGAATGTTATCACCATGTCTTTGAACTGTTCAGCTGGCTTTGGTGTACTTTATAGCTTCTAAGTAGCAGGAGCCTCTCATAAAGCCTTGTGTAGAATATAAAGTTTATATTTCATTACAAAATAGCATAGCAAAATCCCAAGCAACGCATGTTCACCCAATTTCTCTCTGTGTTTGGAAATTTGTCCTTCAAATTCACAAAGGTTTCATGCGTATAGAAGACTCAGTGTGTTATTAGCAAATATATTACTTGCTGGTGTCAACTGAGTAGAAAGGAATTCAAAATATAACTTGTGTTCAGAATTTTTTCCCCGATAGAAGCATGTTTTGATTTTAATCAGTTCTCAAAGCAAACTAAACAAGATTTCCAATGCAAAGCTGTGGAACCCAAATCAAAGTTTAGTCAAATGAAAAATGTAGAGATGAAATTCAAATTTAAATCTCAACAGCTACCAATAGGCATAGTTGCTCAAATCTAAAACTGTGCATTTAGGAAGCATTTTGGAGGCATGGTTTTAGTCTGATGAAGGTATATAGATGGTGGACTTTTAAATTTTTATCCTTTTGCAATGGATGTAAGGATTGTTTTATTTTCCATTGCAATATCTTCATTCTTCTTGCACTCTTTCTCATATTTTGGCCATTTAATGTACAAAGACAGATACTAAAAACAATTTGAAGTGCACATTTGTCTAACTTAAAAGCTTTCTACCTTATCCTATTAGTAAATCAGGCAATAAAAGCATTATCCAATTATGAACATTGAAAGTTTTAAAATACAGTATCAAAAAGGACATTTTAGTATATGGATTTTTTAATCTATCAACTGTTATTTCTTTAAAAACATACCAGGGTTTTTCACTGAAAATAAAGATAATGGGAAAGAAAAACAACTCTTTTAATAACACTTTTAAAAGGACTAAGAAAAACAGGTATGAATCACAGCATAAAGCAACTATGCAATATTTAAGGAGACACAATCTTATGAGGTATCAGTGACAAAGATCCCTGTAAATATATATACACACATCAGTGAGTGCACACATATGCACACACCCACAACACAGCAACACAAGAGAGAACAGAGTGACAGATCCCCAGTGTCAGCATATCTGGCTGGTGATCTGGACCTGAGTTTCAGACCGAATTCCCCAAATATGTTTCCAAAACCAAGAAACTACCTGGTCTTCCTCCCATTTTGAGAAATCAACTGCTCTCTCGACTGGGTTTTTCCCTTTCCCTTCTGTATGTAATGTGAACATTGATCCACCAAATAAAAAGAATCTACAAATGTGGTACCCAAAGTCACAGTCATCTTATGCCTCTCCTCACCTCCCCCTTGTTCCTGTGTAAAGAACACCCAAGTTTCCTACACCTCATTGCAACAACTTCAGTGCTTCGTTGGGGTTTGGGATTACCCCATTTCCAACCCCACCTAAGAAGGCACCAAGGACACAGACCTTCATACATGTGCGTGCACACACACACATTTACTATTCTACCCAGAGAAAGACAGAGAGAAAAAGAGAGAGAGAGAGGATGTGGGGGTGGAGGGGGGCAGTTACTACAGGCTGGAAAATCGATTTCTGCTTCTGAACAAGCTTCACTTCCCAGACCTCCAGGTTCATTAGCAAGGACTGGGCTTGACACCAATACAATTTCCACACCAAGCTGGCTGCAGCAGAGCTGGGGGAGGGGTGCACACAGAGGGCCAGCTCTGCAGCCACTTCTCTGAACCCCCCCACCCCGCCAGCCAAGGAGGAGGAGGAGGAGGAGGAGAAGGAGGAGGAGGAGGAATGTGTCAAGAGCAGATTCTGCAATCTGCCTCTTGGTTTTTATTTGCCCAGATCACATCTCAGACTGCCTTTTGCACCTTCTTAGGGTTCTGTCCCCGCTCGCCCACGGATGTCCCACTGCCCATATTTCTGACCCTTCCCCATTCCCAGCAACTCCTAAATCTTATCTGTCCAATCTATGAGGAAAGATGACTCTCCCAGGATCAGCTGGGTAATAGTAGAAGCATCCGTTATCCAAATGCCTGGTTCTCCTCTTAAGTTTGGGAAGCAGGAGATAAAAAGAGTGAAGAAGTGAAGAGGCCATGGTGAATGCCAATTCTGGCATACCGCATCCATCAGGCCTCATCCAACCTACCACCTCATAATCTTAAGAGAAAGAAGATACATCTTCCCCAAGGGCACTTAAAAATGCCTTTCATAGATTCAAGGGACTCCAGTTCCCAAATAAATCACCCCTGTTGCTTTTTGCTCTAACCACTAGTCAGTCTCCCAACAACCACCTTTCCCTCACCAACCCATTCTGCTTATCTTTTGACTTCAGTGCCCATGGTTGAGTATTGGGGAGGTACAGGAACACACAAATCTGTTTAATAATCACCTAGATCTCTATGAATGACGGGGGGGGG
>BHFT01052610.1:0-44421 GCA_004320025.1 Laticauda laticaudata
GGGGTGGTCACCACACTTTCCCAGCAGCGCAGCAACGCAGAAGCAGCAAATAGCGCACCAGAGCACAGCAGCACCAGCATTAGCACGAGCAGCACCAGCAGAGTAAGCACAGCAGAAGCACCAGCACCAGGAGCAGCACCAGCAGAAGCACCAGCACCAGCAGAGTCAGCCAAGCAGGCAGAAGCCCCAGCAGAAGCAAAGTCAGCGCAGGGTTGGGGATGGTGGCCCTGTCCTTTCTTGCCAGGGCTGGCAGGAGTAAGCACAGGTTTCCTCTTCTTCCCCATGGTTGTTGGCTGGTAGTGTGTCTGCAGCAGGTCTTTCCTCTATGGTACCTGTTTGCAGCGCTGCATCCTTTGTATATCCGTGGGCTGATGCAGTGCAATCCTCCCCACATTTTCGCAGTGAATGCTTTGATCTGCTAGGGATCCAGCTACGCAGTCCATGATGCATCGTGTCAGATCCGCTAGCATCCGCTCTGCATCCGTTCCTTTCCGCGCGTGTCTGCTTCGCTGTACTCCCCCGGAGCCCTGCGGATGTGTCATCCGCTTCCATCGCGTTTCCATCCCGCTAGGCTTCCTTGGAGCATCCGCTTAACAATCCTCGCTACGTTCCTCTCCCCGTCCGTTCCGTTTCCGTTGTTGTCCGCTCTGTTTATGCAAATTTGGGCACTTTTGAGAGCGGATAAACAACGGGATGGACATTTTCTTCTCGCTGTGTCCTTTTGACATACTTTTTGGCAATCCCGTCGGCCGATGTGACAGGGCCTTTAATTAAGACTTTGTTTTGTTTGGAAAACCCGGTTCTACCTTGGCATTTTTCAGACGAACCACTGGCGACGAAGGTGGGATTGTCCTAAACGTGAATCCAGCTCGCGGCAGAAAAAATTCCAGACTGAAAGTGGGATAGCTGGAATAACGCGCTGCCACACCCTCATCTTCAGCTAGAGAAGTTGGGAATCATACGTAGACCGTTTCCTTGATGTTTTTAGAGAGCAATGAGATGGAAGAGATCTCAGACCAGCGGAAGGGGGCTGTCTTCTAACGCATGTGTGGACCCAACTGTATTCAGGATGGCACAAAACACTGGTGAGCCCAGAGATGTGAAACAAATGGCCTGGTCTGAGCTTCACCGAATGTTAAAAGGCCCACTCGCACCGTACGTAATGTGTCAAATCTCATCAAATTGGCACGAATTCTAACAAAAGGGACCAGAAGGAAGGCGAGACCATCTGCTGATCTTCAGTGGCAGCTCTCCGACAACTGGGGGAGCTTGCGAGTTCCTGAACTTTGGATGAAGCCATGCGAGGATTCGAGTTGTCCTAGGTCTGAGAGACTCATAAACTTACCAAAGTTAAACTACTAAATAACCCATATCCAACAGTTGGCTGAAGCAATTGCAGAAGCCACAGCAGCTGGAAGCCGCGAAAAAAGTCAGCAGCCACTATGAAGCAAATGAACTCAAATAATGACACGATGATCTCTTACCCAGAGGAAAGAAGCAAGTTCCCACCACAACTCATTCACGAAGGAATTTCGACTGGTTTCATCAGAAACGGAAGATTGATGAGATGAGGTCCACCGCCTGTACGCCAACAAAAAAAAGGCACGAAAAAAGAAATTAGCGGGGAATGCGCTGGACTGCCGGGGGACACACTTGAGCCGATTGCAGATTCCTGATACCATCTGCCGAGCTTGCAAGAAGAGGTGGACACATCGAAAAAGTCTGTAGGATCTATGAAAAATAACAGTCGAAACAGATGCAGTAACTTCCCCACTACAAGGCAATCAAAGCAAGCCGAAAAAGAAATGGAGAGCAAACAACTAACCGGCAACAGAAAGACCCACAAACAGTCGTCACTATTGGAAGCGCTCAGACAGAAGCGGGAGGAAGGTCAAAATAGTTGTAAAAATTGAGATGGAAGCCCCTGCGAGATGGAAATCGACTCAGGATCCTTCCTGTAATGGTCGTGTCTTGGAAACACAATAGACGGCTGGTTTCCAAACTCAAACGAATTAAAAGAACTGCCAGAAACAAAAATTAACTCTAAAAGACTACCAAGGAAACTGAATCCCTGTGGTTAGGTCTAGGACCATTTTCCGAGTCACATACAAAGCAGTACGCTGAAGTTCCTGCCTCTAAACAAATTAGTCCAACTGGGCTGCCCGGCCTCCTAGCGGCATCGAATGGTTCGCACCATTTTGACATTCGGTAATGACTCGGGTGAGTCCGAGTAGCCGCAACCCGACTGGGAAGAGAGCCTGTATACAAAGAGTTCCAGGACGTCTTCGACGGCAACCTTAGGCAAGGTACCAGGGACCCCAATTTCTCTTTAGTTTAGACCCCCAGGTAGACCTAGCAAGAGTTAAAAGCAGACGAGTCCCCTTTTGCCTTTAAAGACCAAAATAAGGTGAAAACAGTTAAATAAATTAATTGAGCAAGGGCTGTCATAAAGCCAATTGGACCATGCTAGTGGAGACACCAATATTAACACCTGTTAAACCTGATGGGTCGGTACGCATCTGCGGAGAACGACAAGGCTACCCTAACCATGCATTGCAGCAAAGCGCATACCCTGTGCCAATTGTTGCACATTACTGCACTCACTTGCGGGGAGGAAAATTTTTTGCCAAGCTTGATTTTTAGCCCAACGCATATCAAACAGCTTCCATAGACCCAATAACGGCGAGCACAGACAATAGTAACTACAAGAGAGGGCTATGTCAAATGTAACAGGACTTTCAATTTGGAGAGTAAGCGTTGCCCTAGGCGTTTTCCAAAGCGTTATGAATATGCCTATTTAAATGAATTTAAAGGGTCGTTCCATATTTTGATGACGTCTATTTCAGCTAAAACACGACCATGTAGAGACAAGACTGAAACACCGACGGGTACTAACAAAATTCTCAGAAGAATCCGGCCTGGAAGCTCAAAATAGAAAATGCTGTATAATGATCTGATCGTGGTCGAATTTTTGGTCATTTAATTGATGGAGAGGGTATACACCCTTACAGAAAAAAAAGTCAAGGCGTATTAGAGATTGCACCACAACCAAAAAAACAAAATGGAATTGCTAAGCATTTTTGGGTCTAAATTAACTTCTATAACGTAATCCTCCCCCACAAAGGCAACGATAGCAAACTGTTACATCGCTCATGGGTAAGAAAACTAGTGTTGGACTTGGGGATCGAGAACAAAAAAGCATTCCAAGCATAAAAAATCTGTTAAGCTCAGACCACCGTTCTTATGTCAGTTTATTAGTAACACACTTCCATTGCATGATCACCTGTGACCCCTCACCGTTGGGAGTTCAGTGCCATCCTGAAGCCACCAAACTGCCTGACGGAGAGAGAGGCACCGCTCGCCTGTTTACTCAAAAAACACTTTTCCTAAAGCAGAACAGCAACGATAGTCAACTAGACAAGAATGAAGCCCTGGCAATTGTCGCGGAGTTAAACGGTTTTCACAGTTATCACTATGGAGAGAAACATTTTCCATTGTGACTGATCAAAACCGCTACTAGGAATATTTGCGGGAACGAAAACCCACAAGCCGAACATTTTATCTTCCCCCGAATGACTTAGTATGGTCAGAATTCCTAGCAGCATACCCTACACATTGATAACATCGACCCGGCAAACAGATCTCGCCTATGCAGACGCCATTAAGATTGTAACACTGCCTACCAATGACAGAGGAGACCCACGGCGCCAACATTACCAAACCCCTGCAAATGAAGCCTGCCGCCGAACTGCCAATATCTGCAAATGATGTCACCCAGAGCCACCGCTTAACAGGACCGTGGATCTGCCCGCATTTTAAATTGGGTAGGTAAAGGCTTGCCGGAAAACCAAAAACTGGAAAACTTTAAACCTTTCCGGATCAGACAGACTGAGCTGTCAATATAAAAGGGGTATTTATTGTGGGGTGATCGGGTGGTAATTCCTCCAGATTTCAAACTAGAGTGTTGGGTATTGCTTCATGAACGCCACCCAGGCATCGTGAATAATGAAAAGCCTGGCTAGGAGCTATGTCTGGTGGCCTGGCTTTAGACAGAGATATTGAATACTGGGTTGCTACATGCATAAATTCAGAAAACCAGGCCATCACCACCACAAGCACATAAGGGACTGGGAGACCCCACGAGGCCCTGGTCTTGATCCATATTGACTTTGTCGGGTTCCTACTAAGGGGATACATTTTTGATTGTTGAGATGCATACTCCAATTGGGTTGGAAGTTGCAGTAATGTCATCTACAACAACTGACGCCGTTACAAACAACTTCAATAAACTATTCGCAACCCATGGGCTGGCGGACCTCCTTAGTGTCCGGACAATGGCCACAACTAACCGCTTATTACAATTTGAACAGACCTAGCCTCTTTAGGTATACGCCATGCACTAACGCGCGCCAGCCCACCACGGCAAATGGTAAGGCTGAGAGAATGGTCAAAGTTTACCAAGAGAGGGTTTGGTGAAAAAATGTAGCCAGGGATGTCCAGGATAAATTGAACTGTTTACTCACCTCCAACATATTACCCCAGTACTGTAACTAACAAGAGCCGCAGAATTGTTAATGGGGAGGGAAACTTAGCATCACATTTGGATAGGTTACATTCCAAACTAGACCACTCTGATGAAATCCCCCCGACTCCTTCAGCCGTTCCGCACGTTTTTGAAATCGGTCAACCTAGTCTACGCCAAAAAATTTTACTGGGGACCTTCTATGGCTGTCCAGCCACAACCACAATAACACGGCCCCCGGTTCCTACTGTCTGACTGTAGACGATTGGCAGGGAATGGAAGCGGAACATAGACCAGCTTCATTCCCGAAATTCGAGCGAGAATTACGACCGTGCAACCTACAACAATAAAAATCGAGATGAAAACAAAACTAAAGGGGGGGGGGAATACAAGAAAATAATACTGAAGGAATAAAGAATTGTTAAAATAAACAAAACATCTAACCAATCAAAAGAGCAAAAAGAACACTTACGGTTAGAGGAAACTGCAGAAATAATCCACATGAAAGGGAACCTGTCCTGGAAGGGGCCAGCCAAAGCCACCCACTCGACCTGCCAGGAAAGCCAGGAGAGACGGCAAAAACCACCAGCCTGAGAAACTCAAGTGTAGCGAACCTTGCTGACTCACCCCTACCAGACGGTTCCATGGAGAAGAGCAGAGAGACAGCGATCCCATCCGAACCACTCGAAGTCTCCAGCGATAAATGAAACGCGCAAGTCAAATAGAGTCAGAAGAAGCCCACCTACCTGTCGCGACTACGTCACCCACGTAGGACTAAACTAAGGGGGAAGGGGTGTTTGTATAGAGGGGGTATACTCCAAACAACGCAATCTGATGGCGCTAGAAAGACTAGTATTGACTTGGTTTCCTCAGGAACCAATGTCCAAAAGAGCCGCTGGAAAGGCGGCAAAGTCAAATAAGCTGCCATTGGCTACAAGCTGGCAGGCAAGCCTGTATAAAAAGGCTGCCGCGGCTTCAGCCAAACCGTTCCGTTACTATTGCTAGTGTTAATAAAGACTTTGTTTGTTGGAACCCGGTCTACCTCGCGTTTTTCCAGACGGAACAGTGGCCTCCTCAGTTTCTGCTTGGGGGCAGGGAGACTGGGACTGGTTTCTGAATAGGCTGTCCCAATCTTTCTTAATGGGCACAAAATATCTGCTGGGCCCTATTAAAAAAGACTGAGTCTGCTTCTTGCCTCTAAAAACATGTTTCTCTGTTTCTCACTTAGGGAAATATAATATTCTGCCTTTTTCAAATATTCCTCAAAATATTTAATTCTTCTGTGGGGGGGGCTTCGCACAAGAGCAATCCCCCAAGTCTTGATTTAAACTAGTGTAATTCATAAACTTTTCTATTTCTGGATATTATCCCACAGCTGTCTTCAACTTTAACATTCCATGATTCTCTTGAGTTTTTTGGAACAGCTTAACCTGCTGATGGAAAGTTTGTGAGAGCTTCTAAGTTATATAGTTTCATCAGGCAATTTGAAACCTGCATAATAAAGCCTTTTGTACGGCTATTTAAACCCAAATCACTCCATATTGTTTCTTAGCCATTTTCTTTTCTTTTCTAAAATATCTTTGGAGAGATATTTCTGCTAAAGGGAAAGTAATTAGAAAATGCCAGCTAAGTTTGTGGGCAAATAGCTCAGGGCAAAATGGTTTCTTTTTAAAGAAAAGCTTGACCACGGGAAAAAGTGGCTTGGCTACTTTACAACCAGCTGCATTGCTCTTGAAAAAGCTTGAAAAGGGCTCTCTGTGAAACAGCCCATTTATTTAATCTTCAAATGTAGGCTACTTCTGAATATACAGTGGATTCTTCTGGAAAGGCCATGCCTGGGGTTACCAGCACAGACCTCTGAATATTCAATCTAACAAGAAACAACAAAAGAGACTGCATATTGAAAGATTGAGGTCTTGCAACACTGTTAAATAGCCAGCAGACCTTTTCAGGATTCTACTCAGAAACCATGCTTTCTGACTTTCTGACTGGTTTTCATATTTACCCAAAAGGAAATATTTATATACACAGTCCCTGGTTTTCTTAATTGGCCAAGTGTGATTAGATACACAAGGAATTTGTCTTTGGTGCATATGTTCTCAGTATACATAAAGAAAAAATAAAATACATTCATTAAGAATCATAAGATACAACACTTAGTGATAGTCATAGGTCACTGATAAGCAATCAAATCATACTAGGAAACAAATAAAACAATATAAATTGTAAAGATACAAGCAGCACAGTTATAGTCATAAGTGGGAAGAGATAAGTAATAGGAAGGATGAGAAGATGAATAGTAATACAGTCTTACTACAAGTAGTTTGACAATGTTGTGGGAATTAGTTGTTTAACAGAATGATAGCATTGGGAAAAAAACTGCCCTTGTGTCTAATTATTCTGGTGTTCAGTGCCCTATAAAATACTGTAGAACAATACAGAATAAAAGTGATTAGAGCATTATAACTCATTGAAGCTGAGATCCCGATTCATAAGATATGGGTGAACTGTAGTTGCGCCTACTCTATTGGTCAATAAGAAATAATTTACTGTAAAAAACGTGGGTTTTGCTCCTTATCCATTTTAGAAGTTTAAAGCTGCAATAAAAATAAAATATAGTTCTTGCCTTTGGCATAGGATGTTTGAATAGCACTCACAAAGAATCACTAATGAAAGGAAATACTGGAAGATGACAAACAGGGAAACACCATCATGTTTCATGCAAGTGGAATTAGCTTTGGATTATCATAGGAGATAAAATTTCACTTACAAAACCTATATTATTATCTGAAAGCACTTATATCTTCATGAGGCAAAGAGGCTGTAACTATTTTTATCTCATATATTAAGGAAAGCAAGGTTTTGAAGTCAATAACATTGACATTGAGACCATTAACTAATTTTGAAGATAATTTTTAGCTCCTGGGACCAGATCATTGGAGGTGATGTAGAATAGGCTATTTGGGTCTTTGATTGATTGAAATTTAGCATGAAACCTGATACTTTGTGTTTAAGGAAAGGATTACCTTCTTTGTATTTACATTATTGAAATGATTGTGTTTGGATAAGGCAGGATAGGACCTCTACAAACGAAAAAATATAACTAAAAGCAAAGACATAAACAGCCTAAGTGTCTATCACTTGCTGATTCATAAATTATTATAGATAGTCTTCCCTAAATGAACATTCGTTCAGCAACCATTCATATTTACGATGGCACAATGAGTGGTATTTATGTCTGATTCTCAGTTTCTAGAAATTTCTAGATCTTTAAATAATCAGAAAGACAGTTATTGTAGCTTGAGGACATGTTGATAAAAAAGTTAGCAAGGCATGATGAAATTACAATGAGGGGTACATGTAAATGAGCCCATAATATGGTTTTTTTGACATCAGCTTGTCAGTAGATATGAGAAGATTGTATTTCCAGATAAGTGACTGAGAATGACTTTTATTTCCTCTTGATTCATAAGAAACGTCTATTCAGTAAAGTGCAGCCTCATTCTGTCCAGTCTTCAGGGAGAAAAAATTGTATTGTTACACAGACAAAAAGATTTCAGCTGAGGGGAGGACTGGACATGAATCACCCTTAGATATCAAAAGGAAATGCAGATTAATAATGTTCAAATACTCAAATGCCTTCCTGCTTCCTTCCCATACATTGGGCTGAAAAGGCCTTTTTATCAGAGTTCACATGCTTTTCCAGAACTTGTATAATTTATAATATGTATTTGTTGAGCATCACATATTAGTCATTTCTTCATAACTGAGCATTGATTTTGCTATTAATAAAAGGGGGAAATTATTCACCATGTTTGCATGAGGCTTTCAGTGAAATCAGTAGATATTCTCACATCATATAAGAAACTGATGAGAATCCCCTTGAAAAGAAATCCTAATGGGTCCAGGAGGTTAAAAAGCTATATTATCCTTTTTCCCAGAGGACTATTGTTGTATGAGTGGCAAGTTTTTCAAGTTCCAATTTTGGAGTGTTGTTTAATTTGAATCCCCCCCCCAATTAGACTACTGTATTCTTTTTAAAAAATGAACTACTAAAGTTTAATGACATCCATAAATGATTTTATTAGGCTGACTTTAGTTAAAACTAAAAAGTCCAGTGGGTTTTGTATCATTTCCACTTCCCCCCACGTAATAGGGAGGAAAAACCAGATCCGCACACCCTATTGTGACTTGCATTTGAAATTCCCCACAATTTAAAAACAAGTTTCAATTTGAAGGTGTGCTATCTGAGAACAGCAAACTCCTCTGCAGCTGTTGAGAACTTCAGCTACTAAGAAAGGTGTTTTCAGCTTCTGCATAGAAATCGTCTCCTGAATAATAAGTATTACTGAGTTTACTCTTAGACATGTGGATGCAACGCAGCAAGACTTCCTTCTGTACAGAAGAGACATAGCCCACTGAGTTCATTCTATACAGGTAGTCCTCAGCTTACAACAATTCATTTAGTGACCATTCAAAGTTACAACATCACTGAAAAGTTATAATTGTTTTTCACTGTTATGACCTTTGCAGGATCTCCCTGGTCATGTGATAAAAATGCAGATCCTTGGTAACTGGTTCATGTTTATGATCATTCCTGTGCCCAGGGTTCATGTGATCATCTTTTGTCACCTTCTGACAAGCAAAATCAATGGGGAAGCCAGATTCACTTCATAACACTTCACATGTTACTGACTTAACAACTGCATTGATTCACTTAATAACTGTGGCAAAAAAGGTTGTAAAATGGGGCAAAACTCATTTTACAAATGTCTCACCTAACAACAGAAATTTTGGGCTCAACTGTGGTCATAAGTTGAGGACTACCTGTATATTCTTATTGGGGAGAGAAGGAGAAAGGGGAGAGAGGGAGAGAGAAAGAGAGAGAAAATGTGTCTGGACTAATGTGTTTTGAGGAGCAATGTACATGGACCTATAGGATACAACTTAGTCATACCATTTTATTAGGATGAAATAGTGCTGGATGATCTCAGGAAATGCTGTGCTTGACTTAGGCGTTTCTGAAAGATGCTACATGTATGCCTATGCATTCTTGGAATCATATTTTGCCTTTCAAATCTGAATCTCTGTAATAATCCACCTACAGGGATGTTGATGAATGACAACTTCTAAGACCTTGATAATTGGCCGCATTCTCTGATGCACTGGGTGGTTGTTGTTCAACAATATCTAAAGGCTCACAACTCCCATATAGGCAGAGTTCATGTATTGTGATACATAATGAATGGTTTTAATTCAGTGAATTAACTAATTCACAATGACTGGTTAACATATCCTATGAATTGAAAGCAATAAGAGCTGGGGTGCAAAAATGTGGACACTGAAGAGTACCAAGGAATTTGACTTTATGTATCTCTTTGCTGTCATCCAGTGGTCATCTATCCCCATTTTGGGAGGCCAGATTTAATAGGCCAAACTAAAACAAAGGAAATCCTATGACTATGTGAAAGGTAAACTAACCTTGTAGGAAACAACAAGCAGTCTTAATGCTGAACACAGAGATGTATGCAGGGGTGGGATTCAAATTTTTTAACAACCGGTTCTGTGGGCGTGGTGAGGTGGGTTTGACCATGTGACTGGGTGGGTGTGGGTTTTTTGCAGCGCACAACCCCCCCCCTGACTTTTTTGCCTTCTAGGCCTCAGGGAAGCCTCCAGGGGGGCGTTTTTGCTCCCAGAAGGCTTCCCTGGGGCTCAGGAAAGAAAAAAAGGAGCGTGGGGGGGAGCTACGCCCCCCTCCATTTTTTGCCTTCCTTAGCTTCAGGGAAGCATCCTGGGCGAAGCAGTAAAACAGTGAGGGGAATCCCAGCACAGCTGATCATAGGAACAGCTGATTGTTGGGAGGGGAAAAAAAGAAATACCTTAAGAAGTGACTGGGCAGGCAAGAACGCAGTCAGCGATGTTGGGCATGCACGCGATGTTGTACATACATGATAAGGACTGACCGGGCAGGGAAGAGAGGGGCGGGCAGAGAAGGCGGGGCCAGCCAGGGGCATGATTTTCCAGTTCTCCGAACTAAGCAGAATCATAACAACCGGTTCTATAGAACCGGTCCGAACTGGTAGAATCCCACCCCTGGATGTACATATATATGTAAGTGTGTGTGCATGTGTGTGTTCAGAATGTTGAGTGAGAAGAGTATCTTTTATGCCTATTCTGAAGAACACTGCTGATCCACTCAGCCATGTCTAACAGGTTGATGTCTCAGCTTTTGGCATTTCACAGTGCTGCTGCTAAACAAACACTTTTTAACTTGCAGGACTTGGCCCTAGTCCAGACTTTCTAGACATGAGGTACATTTCCTGCCATTGTGCTATGTCTTCAAAGCTCTGCATACCTCTCATACCAAATACTTGTTTGTCTTTAAAGGGGAACTTTGTTTTGCATGAAGAAACCAGGAAACTGAACAGGTCCTTATGATGTGGTGCAAATGGTGTCCCTCCCCATGTGATGCCCAAGAGCTGATCAAAGAAAACGTTGCCTGCATAAACAACTTTTAAACATGACCACTCTAGACTGTGGCATTAAATACAATTTTGGGGGGTAGTTTTCTCCACCCTCCAAAGGACTGAAGGAGCTGCACAGAATTTAGGAATGGGAAAGTCATCCTTTAAAATAACAGAACACTGTTTTTGCTGTTTTCATTCATTTACATGAGTGAAGATGAACATAGAAAAAGGACATGAAATTCCTTTCATTTTTATAATATAATACAATGAAAACATAAAGACAGCCAGATAATGAGCTGTTTTCTATATCCAATCTTACAACTCCTCAAAATGCATTGTTTTATATTTTGTCTTCTTCTACCCCCCCCCCCCCCCAATTNCCCCCCCCCCCCGCCTCAATTGTCAAATGAATAGAATTGAACTAGTATTGTTAACTACATCATTTTATCACTGCTTGGGTTAAAGAGATGCCAAGGGACCTATCAATTGCAAAATGGGCTGAGTAGCCTAGCTGCACTTGTGTGACTCTTCCACTCCAAGTCTTGCCCTGATGAGATGATTAGTGAAGCATCTCCTTTCTTTTGACTATTTATAATACTGAAACTTCTTCTGGCTGATTTTCATATTTAACAAAATCTTGGAATTGGTCACACATCTCTAGTTAGTCTCGCTTTTCTGTATAAATGGTCAAGATAGTCAGAATTAGCCTGGCATCCTACTCAATTGGCTGCTTATTAACTGAACCATAATTGATTGTGTCAAATTCTTCAAAGATACATCATCTTCAGAGCTCAGCTTATCTTTTTAAATTTTATTGTGGTACTATATGTCAGGAAGAACAGGCATGGCTACTGCTTGTTTCCTTGCCTTCATCATGCTTTTTCTGTTAGTCATTCAGTTATTATACGAATAAACATCCCCAAGCAACAAGATCAGTGACATAACACTTTGGTTAGTGAGCATAGCCATCATCTACTGCTTGACTACAACTTCTAGCATCCTCGATCAGCAATGATCCAGAGTCACTTGATAGTGACGTGGGTGGCATATAAATTTAATAATTAAAATAAAAGAGGGAGACTGGAAGCAATATCTGGTAGGCTGTTGGGCCTTCTCTGTGTACCACTGAATTACCTAACAGTTGCAGAGCTTCCTCTTGGCTCAATTTAACATTCTTTCAGATGTTATGCTACAGCAGGGGTGTCAAATTGGCAGTCCGCAGGCTGGAAGAATTGCATGCAGGCCACGTCCATCCCAGCTCCACAAAGGGGAAAAACATCATTATATGTCATGTGATGTCAAGGTGATGCCGGAAGGTTGACACCTATGTGCTTCGGCTTTTATAAACAATATAATTATTTTGGTGGCTCAGGGATGGTTGAAACAATTATGAGGGCTTTGTTGTACTTTTATTTGTATTGACAGAATTGGTAACGTTGATAGCCTATTATGCCCCATTATGTTGATTTTTTGCTATAACATATAGGGTACATCAGCAACAAAATGATGGGCATACTAGATAAACAAGTAATCTACTTTCCTCTCCAATGTAGTTTAGATTGGAATTTGTTTCTATGTCATAATCTACTTTATTATATCTTGATATTGTTTGTAGGGTGTCCTGTTTCTGGAAGTGATTTAATTTACTGACATCTCTCACTACAGTTTTATGTAGGAGAACATAAAACTGAGCTGAACAAATGGCACACTAGGACACACCGTATACCAGAAGAAAACACACACCAACCGCTACCTCAACGACCAATCCCACCACCACCCACAGCACAGATAAATTCCGTTGGCCAAAAACACTAATCGCCAGAACCAACGCCTGGCAGACAAGACACATATAAAGACTGAACTATGCACCTGACTAAAGTACTGACAGCCAACGGCTTCCACAAAAACAAAATCACTAGCTTTGATCCACAAAAACACACTAAAGACATAATAGAGACCTAGAAGATCAACAGACCTAGGGAACAGCTGTCCTGCCCTACAATAGAGGTACTACAGACAAAATCAGTAAGATACTACACAGGCATCACATCAAGACTGCCTTCAAAACAGACAAAAAATAGCAGCCATCCTTAAAAACCCCAAAGACAAAATTGACCTGGAAAACCAAGGGCATATACGAAGTTCCCTGTGCATCATGCCGGCCACATACATTGGACAGACCAATAGAAAGAATAAGTACCTGCCTGGATGAACACAAAAATGCAGTAAAAAAGCTGGAACACACCAGGCACTAGTCCAACACATGAAAACCACAGATCACAACATCAACTTCAATGGCACCAAAACCTAGCCACTATAGAAAACCCAGCCACAGAATCATCAGAGAAGCCATAGAGATTGAAAAAAGACCTGGAAGCATGAATATAGAAGAGATGATATCCACCAGACTGTCAATCATTTGGAAGCCTGCACTCTCAAATAGAAAGATCTCCACACCACGAGCCAGGTAACACCTGGGCACAAACAGACTCCCTCTGATACCTCCAGCTTCAAAACACACCCCAACCAGACACCAGATGAAACCTAGCTTCCTAATAGATATAGCCGTCCTTTCACGCGAAGCCAAGCTGCACTGAAAGCCTCCAATACAGGAACACAGTGTTGCCAGCCAATCAAAGCCACAAAACAGACAGAAGAAACCGAAACACCAATCAAACAAATCAAGTCCAATAAAACAGACAAAGACTCCCAACCAATCAGGATGTAGAAAAAAACATCCTGGCACAGCAGTAGGCTAGCCTCAAATTTAAAACCAACGGCTGTGAGAGCCTGACCCACATACAACTCAATACAGAAGACTGATGATGGCAGATGAGATTCTGCTGAAACGTTGCTACAACTTTAAAAGCACTACAATGACGTGGGATAATATCCGAAGGAAGCTGAACAACACATATATGAGTCAGACTTTCACAGCCATTTCAGTTTTTAAATTTTGGGGCTAGCCTACTGCTGTGCCAGAATGGTTTTTTTCTTCATCCTGATTGGTTGGGAGTACTTGGTCTTGGCTAACTCCAAGACCAATAAACACAGGCTGACTCATAGACGAACTCAATACAGAGCCTGATGATGGCAGATGAGATTTCTGCCGAAAACATTGCTACAACTTTAAAAGCACAAACTATAATGACATGAAAATACCCAAACATTGCTGAATACCATACATATATATATGTAAGGCAGGCTTAAAAAAGAAGCCATTGATCACATATCTTCTAAACTATTTTACTTACTAGAATTTTTCCTGGATATATATTTTTTTTCTCTATAGCTCCTGGACAGATTCAGCCCATTTCTCCAATGTTTTTGGAGAAAATATATTCCATTTATTGTTAATTTAATAAAAATGAATCAGTTTCATAAAATCACTGAAGATTTGAAAGTTGAAATGATTTTTTGGCATATGTACAAAGAGAAACATTTGCTGTCTGTAGACTGTCGTCATTCTACCCTGATATGGACGGGAAAATGCTTTAAAGATGAACAGCCTTGTATCGGCTATTAATATCAATCCTAAGAAGCTAAATTCACAGGTGCTAAAGCTGCTTAACTGTAACAACTGTTAATGGTGCAGAAGCAGAACAAGGCTTTCATGTGTTGAATAACATTATTATATGCGAAAGAAATAAGTTAATGGGCCATATATTCATCTTAACAACCCTAAAAGTAATAGGCAAGCTTTTGACTGAGATGCAGAACCTTTTGTTAACTATTGGAATTGGCAACATAGTTTAGCAATAGATTTCAGAATTCCTCTTAAAACTCTTAAAGAATCATCAGAGAATATGTTTGCTCCATAGAACCATTTTAGCAAACATATACCATCAATATATTTAAAAGTTCAACCTATTTTCTAATTTTACCTACAGTATTTCAAATCTGTGACTTTGCTTTCAAAATAAATGTTGATGCACTTTAAAATACATACTTTATGGAATAGAATAGAATTCTTTATTGGACAAGTGTGATTAGACACACAAGAAATTTGTTTCTTGTTTTATTTCCATAGCATCATTTTGAAGGTGGAAGTTGAAACTGTTTATGTCCAGGATGCGATGGGTCGGTAGATATTCTACAGATACCCTTTTCCTGGCTCATACAGTATACAGCTTGTCAACGGAAGCCAGATTGGTAGCAATTGTTTTTTCTGCAGTCTTAATTATCCATTGAAGTCTGTGTCTGTCCTGTTGGGTTGCAAAGCCAAACCAGACAGTTATAGAGGTGCAGATAACAGACTCAATAATTCCTCTGTCGAACTGTATCAGCAGCTCCTTGGGCAGTTTGAGCTTTCTGAGTTGGCGCAGAAAGAACATTCTTTGTTGTGCGTTTTTGATGACATTTTTTTGATGTTAGATGTCCATGTCCAATGCTTTATTCTTAATTTACATATACTCTTAGAATCTCTTGTGAAGAAATTTCCCTGTGTATTTGTAGAAAGTACAAGCTTTTATTGACGTTTGAGGAAAATAGTCATGAGGATTAATTGCATTGATTGGCCAAACTTCATAAAAAAAGATGAGGATTTCTTATTACTATATTACTAAAGTTCAGCAGTGTGTTCATAAATTATGGAGAATACAGGGAACAGTATGTATGAAGTAGAACTTTGCATTGCCTTAGGGAGACCTTGTTACCATGTGATTCACTCCCCTCTCAGGTAACCTTCTTGGGAAATGACAAAGCAGAGGAAAAAAGACTGAGTGGAAAAAGCTCTAGAAAAGGTACTTAGAGAATAGCCATGGCTTATAATAACATACTTGAAATCATTTGCTTATTGAAAAATGCGTCATCTGTATGAAAATTATGAAGATGCTTAAGATTACATCCTCCCTTATCTCAAAACTAGGAAAAATAAGCATTGTCTGTGTACTTCCCTATCTACCCTCCAGACATTGCTTATTTTTCCTGGCTTTGAAATTAATATTTTGTTTGAAAGATGGACTAAAAATATAATAGGCTAAATGGATGGTAAGCTAACAGGATATGGGGAATCTTTTTATCTTTGCTTGGCAGCTGGCTTACAAGCAGTGGATTTCCTGGTATTGGAGTATAAAAGATTTTGCTTTATTTATCATTTACTCCTTTTAACTGTAAAGATGATAGAACTTGGATCTAGTATCTGAATCAACTAGTTGGTTACTTAAGTTGATGGATTCCTACCAGTATTGTTACTCTCATGTTGTGTTTATATCCAAAGATTTGCTCTTCGAAGCACAAGCCAAGGAAACATTGCTCAGTCGCATATAGAGAATCCTTGAACACCACTTGTGTCCTTTTTTAGATTGGAGGACATTATGCCATACATAGGCTGTTCCCATCTCTCTCTCTCTCTCTCTCTCACACACACACACACACTCTTAAACTGGCATTTAAAAGGGTATTGTCTCTGATGGCATAATATTATCAAGGAAACCTCCTATTTTCTCTTTGCAGGATACAGCCCACCAAAGTCCCGCCATCACCCAGCAGTTTACCCTTCTCTATCAATACTCTCCCCCACCACCACCTTGTCTGCTCTTGGTGAGAACTAGGCCTTTGCTGAAACCGGGGAAACCCAGAAGATTGCTTCCTTCCTCCTTTTCAGTTGTGATTCTTGAGGAAAGACAGTAAATTTTTTACATTATAGCAAATAAATTTTTCTGCAGGCAAAAGTTCATCATATTTCCTCTTTGGCCCTGCAGTTATTCCTGCTTGGGTTTGGGGGCAAAATTTTTTCACCAAGGGGGACAAATTAGACATTTTTGCGAGGGGCTGTCAACAAGAAGAAGCTGATAATTAGGCAATGTTGAATTAGCGAGTGAGCCACATGTGCTGGTGGTTGTGTCTTACTTAATAAGCAACAAGCAGTTTTAAACTAAAGACTCTGAATGCCCCTCATTAACACCAACAAGCAACACAATTTGAAACTCCATATGTAAATAGACTTGAGCTACATGGACATGCAAATCTTGAATAATATATTTAAGTTCCACAAACAGAAATTAAGCTGTCTGATTTGTGACGCTACAAATCAGTTTCTTATAACAAGGGCCTGTGATGCTGAGGTGAACAGCTATATAAATTTGCTAAATAAATCAGTAAAAGCAAGAGAATTGTCTTGTAAGTCTAGTACTAAAGAGCTGAGTTGCAAGAGTAACAAGAGCTTACTCTGATGTCAGAAACTGTTCACTTGTTTTCTGATCCAGGAGGCCACAGTTCAAAATGAGAAGCTAATGGATATAGTCAGATTTGACAGAAATGAAGCAAATCAACACTTTCAGCCAGAACCAAATAGCTCATCTCCCAAATTTGTGCAGATGGAAAGAGCGGAGTTTTATTTGCAAGGCTTTATACATGTGTCCGTATATAGTCTTTTAAACTACAAAGATAATCTTTTTAAGCATTTCATCCAGAACTACATTTTTCAGTGGCACATATATCATGCATACATATATCATATAGGGTTATCAGCTTCTAGCATCATTACAAGACAAGTGAGATGAAAAAGTTGAGATTATTGCATTTTTCCTGTTTTACCTCAGAAAGGAGTATGGGAATCTAGATGCATTTTCTAACACCTGATACTTATCCACTCTTTTCTTGATTTGCTCCCTATTCAATCTTTTTCCTGCTTTTCTTATCAAGGAACAGAAAATCAACTATGCAATGTCCTTGTCAAGCACAGGAAAAACAGAAGTCCAGGCAGTTTAAAGGTTTAGTGCAAGCTTATCCTCTCTAAAAGAATCCGAATTAGTAACGGTCAAAACAAATTGGTGGTAAATAAGAGTGCAATGGAATTCAAGGTAGGCTGGACTTAGATCTCTTGTGGGAGTGAAGGGACTTGAAGCTGATGACATGATTGATCCTCCCTCTGGCTCAGTCCTCTTAACCTGTTTATCCCTGAGTTTATAGTTCCATCACATGTGGAAAATATCAGTTTGAAGGAGGTTGCATTAAATCATGATGGAAGATGGAATCCCTCATGCATCAGTGTTGGAACCAGTTCTTATTAACTGGTTCATAAATCTTGACTAATAGCGATCTGTAACTTACCAAAATGTTTGGAATCACAGCAGATAGTGCAATCATACCATCCACTCAGTGTCCAGAAATTGTAAAAAAGACAAATTTCATGCTAAGAATGATTTTTTAAAAATGATTGAAAATAAAACAGCCAATTTTGTAGTAGAAATCTATGGCACAGTCATGTTTGAAATGCTATGCATAGTTCTTGCAATTAAAAAAAAATCTAATAAAGTGGAAAAATGGGCTAAAGAACCAATCAAAATGATGCATGACACAACAATGATCAAAGAAAAGTTTCTCTCTCGCACACAACACACTAGGACCTTCCAAGAAAGTTGATTAGAAAAAGATTTAAAACAAGCAAAAATATTTCTTCAACTGTGCATAATTAACCTGTGGAATGAATTCATTACTACAAGACATGATAACACTTGCTAACTCAGTTTTCAAACTGTTTGGATAAATTATGAAGAACAGGTCTATCAAGAAGTATTAGTCTTGAAAAGTCAAAATTACATGCAGATTTTGGAACAGCATATCTACAAACACCAGTTGCAACAGAACAGCAGGAGAAAGGTCCCTACCCTCCCCCCTAAAATTGACAGCTTGTCAATTTTAACACAGATAGCCTCTCTAACTCCTTTTTCAAACCAATGGTCCTCCCTGTCCTCCCTATCTCCAACTCCTGCTTGGAAAGAAATCAAAAGAGAATCTGTTTGAAACCAATGCTTGAGTAAGATGGTCCTTGGCCTGATTCAGCAGAGCCCATTTTGGGTACTTTAGAGGGACAGATTATTCAATAAACTATGGTAGAAGAGAGAGGAAGAACTAAGAGACAGCTTATTTCCTTTTTCTTGCAATTCTGGATTTGACTGTCAGTCCAAAACAGCAAGCATATCCTCTTAGTTCCCTGTGAGCCAGTAAAATGAAGGATGGTGTAATAACTTACAAAAAAACTTTGCATATTGTCCATTGGCCCAACTGACCTGACCAAAATTGCTCCAGGAAGCATAACATTTAAACTTGGTTCACACAGCAGTATAAGCAATAATGGGGTTTGTATGATTGCAACTCTGCATATTTTCCAATTTGTCACTGTAGCTTCTAAAACATACCCTTTGCTTAGCTTTTTGTGCACATCCAGCTAGTTATGAATTTAGTAAACCATGGTTAAATAAAACATGGCTGAGCACAATACACAAGCCAAATCTATCCAAAATGAAACCTGATTACAAATGAAACCTATTGTCTATGCCAAATAAGCAATGCAGCAATTTATTATAGCATGAATAGAATTTGACTACATTTAAAAATGAACTTCAGAAGTGTGTGTCACAAATCATTTTGGACCTATCAAATATTAAGTTAATAATTAGACTTCAATTAAGCACCATTTGAAAGAGCACATATAAAGAACATTAATTAATGAGTAGGATGTAGCAACACCTTTACATTTTGATTTTTCTTTACTTACATTGCAGAATTAATGCTATCACTCCATAATAATCTGGATCTTCACTAAGTTTTCTATATTTTCTTCTAACGAGCTTTTTCCCACAGGTGCAGGGTCTACTTTTCGAGTGATTGAACGGCATTTTGCACTGTCAGCTGTGTCTCCAGGGCACAGGCCTTCGGCTTGAATATCTTTCTTGATTATGTCTTGCCATCTCTGTTTTGGATGCCTGTGAGGTCACTGACCATTGACTTCTAGTTGGTAGATTGTCTTGGCAACAGTGGAAGGTGCTACTCTCTGGACATGTCCATAACAGCAAAGTCGGCCTTCTCTCATTTACTCTATAACTGGTGCCACACCAAAATATTGTTGAATGGTGTTGTTTGTAATGTGGTCAAGAAGGTTTTCAACTAAGATTTCTATGTGCCATAAATGAAAACTTAGCATCTTGTGATTTATTCTGATCAAGGACAGTGTCAGGAATAGTATTTTCTGCTGTTTACTTCACTGAAACATCTAGAAGTAGGATTCCAGAGGATCTGCAAAGATTACAACATATACAAGGAAACTATAAAGTAATTTGAGTACACGATCACAAGCATCTTTAATCCATCAGCTGTAACAACCCTACAATGCACTTGGACAACTAAATATGGATACAAATATTGAAACTTTCCTTTTTTCAAATCTTTTTTACTTAAAAATCTGAACAGACATGTGAAATTTCAAATCCTGTTCAACAATTTCTTTAAAATTGGCCTGTGTACTTTGTTTGAATTTGACTCCAATAGTATATTCTAAACGCACGATTATGATTTTGAGCACAGTTTGAAATACAGGAAATGCTTGTTAAATGATACTCCTAAAATTACCTAAAATTAGTAATGCATTAATTAGTCTTAATCATAGATACTGTTGTTTAACAAGAGAACCAAAATACAGAAAAGAATCCAGCAGCCTGTGCCATAGCTGGGTTCTAAGAAAATTATTTCCTCAGCCAGCTTCCTCAACCTTCTTCTCAAAATACTGCTGTGCCATTGGTAGGCATTTATTTTCCCATAACTTTGAAAAAGAACATTGCTTAGTACAGATTTAAAGGCAACTGAGCTGATCGGTCAGCTTAAGGTGAACAGTTTTTATCCCTAGTCATCAAACTACATAGCAGATAAACTGGTTGAGCCACACTTATAACATTTAATTGCTGTTTGTAAATCTGAATAATTAACCAAGCCAAAGCTGATAAATGTACACCTATTTTTTTCAGCCTTTAATATTGCTATTACATTCCTGGTCGATTCCAGGCTGTTGTATTAGTTTTCCATCCTTTAAAAAAAAATAAGAATATACGTACAATGATTTTGAGCTGTCATACGAACATTGCAGATTAAGAACAGGAAAGAGGAAGAGATAGGGCATTAGCATTTCACAGTATGTTATGAACCATATCTATTTTCAAAAGAATAAAAGTGCCATTTTTTTCAGAGAGGCATTGGCTGAAAAAGGTTGAGGATCCCTGTAAAAGTTTTCCTAAACTGTTAAGGAAGGAACACTCTTGTGTTTGGCTATGCTGGTAGAAATACCGGAATTAGCAGACCCACTGTATCAGTGTAACAGTCGAGTGGACAAGCTCTAATTTTTTTTGAATTTGGCACGTAGCCTCCACTCAGCCAGTGTTTGGGTACAAAGTTCCATTTGTGCATGAGCACAAGCGCCCACCTCTCACGAGTGGGGTTTCACACGTTTGCCCATCACTTGCACAGCCTGGTTTCTAACAGTCTGTGGCCTGCTAGTGGGCTATGGCCCGGGGGTTGGGGACTCCTGCTCTAAACTATGCTTGAGGGCATACAGAGGGAGCCACAATCAGTTTTTCCCTGCTGTTGAGGCCTTAACCAATCATTTCTGGAGTTTATTATTTCATGTTTAATAAGGTTTAGGAATTCAGTAAAGCTTTGTAAAATCATCTGAAGAATTCATTTGAGTCTTTTATGCTGCAAGATTAGGATGGTCATTTAAAACTTGAAAAGTGTGCATTTGTTGCTATATAAAAACTGCAAAGGAATGCTGGATTCTTGAAATACAAGAGTCAGGTATTATCCAAGTTAGTTTCAGCAGAAATGAAAACTCACCAACACATAAAATAAAAAACTTAATGAGTTTTGCTTAAGATATGAACTAGGTTAAAACAATAGCTATTTTTAACATTTCATGGAGTTTTTATTGTATTTTGGTATGTTGTTTTAAAAGTCTTGTCAATTGAGAATGTTTTTTAAAAAAGCTGATCAAGCAGCAGTTCTAATATAAGCAATTTTAATTGCAACTTGAAGTCATCCCAACATCAGGTGAAATCTTAATGGAAAACAGCTTAGTTTCTCCTTCCTTCTCTGAACCTGCTTTTCTGGTATTTTAACTGATGAAGAGATCTGGAGATCATAAGATCTTTCATATGTTATAACTAAAGTTATTGCAAAGACTGGCAGATTGGCTGGAGCATCACTGAAGCAGACATGTACCACATCTGAGATTGGTGAAAGACAAATTAATTTAATAAATTATACACTCAAATTGGATTTTGAAATCATTCCTGTGGTTCTTTTAGCACACTCTAAACATTCAGAAACTCATGGAGCCTAGGGAAAGTATATCTAGGAGTGTACAAAATGTGTGTTTCAAATGTAACATTTTGTATACCCCAATTTCCTTCTCAAAAACATATACATGAACACAGCTTGGCATACATTACATCTTTTGTCAGTTCAATTGGATTTCAATTATATTGTATTCATCTCTGAAATTTCAATTATATTCATCACTAAAAAATACAGTAAATGAAGCTAGTGCTCTACTGTCCAGAAAATTATAATTATCCAGAAAATAAGATCAGTGGGCCTATCTGTTCACATATACAGAAGATCAACATAAAATTTTTTGCTGTGTTTCCAAAAGCAGTAAGGGATCCTTTATTAGTATGCTGTGGATACTGAATTTTTGGAAGACTTTAAAATGGGTGATACTCCATTCTCAAAGGAATTTATTTTCATATATAAAGAATAAAAGTTATAGATTGAGTCACAGCATCACTGACATATAACTTTAATATAAAATAATAAGAGGACAAACCATTCCAAACCCTTACTTTATTTATTCAAAGTAAAGAAGTACATCAAATACAGAGCATTGTTTTCAATCCCATAATTCAGAACCACCCATCTGTATTCACCAGACATTCTGCCTTGTAATCACAAAATGAGCAATTTTAAACAAAATTAATCTCTCTCTGCTAAAGCGACAAGGTGCGTATCAATTTCTGCTTCTGAAAGAATCCTAGAAAGAAGGGAAAAACAATGGAAATTTTTATTTTTTATCTCAAATAATCACATTATTTTTGAAAAAAACATTTTTACAGGTTTAACTACCCATTTAAAAACTAAACTCTGGACTATCTCTGAATATAGCACAATATATAATCAATAAAAACTAGAGAATTATAACTTCTTAGGACTTGTAAGGGGCAACATTTAAGGTAAGGGATGTGAAGCATGTCTGTCCTACCCAATATGGTGGGATGAGCAAATAACTTCAAGGATTTTCAGCACAATTAAACCAAATGAATGCAAATTAATTTTACAAAGGAAACATTATAAAAACGTCTATGTGAGTGATTTTTGAGTTCCACATGCTGGAATATTTGGGTTCAGTCTATGCTAGTCTATCGGCAAAGTGTAAAATATGTACTGTATACACTACTAAAGTTGATCTATGCTAACCTGTGCCTAGTATCTCCAGCATTATGTTAAGAAAGAAACCATATCTTCTTGCCAATACAATGCTGTGGCATTAATTGATGCTGTGCAATTCCCTTTGGATTCTAAAGGTTTATAATTAATTTTTCCTTGGCAGTTAGTTGTAGTGGCATATGCTAATATCAGACATATTTAAGTGCATGTATTTAGATACCAAGTGTTACATTATAAACTGACCATATACTAGTGCCAGGATATAGGTGAGAGAGAGCACATCTATGTATTTTTTAAAACAAAAATTAAGATAGCCACAATCAATCTATCCAACAAGAAAAAAAATCAATTTCACATCACCTGAATTTTGGATTATCAACTGTAACAACCCCAACTTCTATTTCAGATGGTTTGAAGTCAATGGACAAAACAGTAGAAAGACAAGTAACTGCAGTCTACAAGTAAAACATTAAAAAAATTTGATCAGAAATATTTTTAGTACTGGTTGATGTAAAATCTGGTTTTTATTTTAGATATTTGTTAATCTTTGTACCTTCATAGGCAGAGCCCATTTATAGATATTTGAAAGGCAAAATTCTAGCAGCTTTGAACAGGAAAACAACTGAGTTTTTCTTTCTTACTAAGGCTTTATAGAGTGGTATTAGCATCTCACTTGATCTTGATTGTATCCCTCTGTTAATGCAATTTAGGATTGCATTAACTTTTTTGGCGGCAGCTGCACACTGCTGGCTCATATTTAGCTGGTTGTCCACTAAGACTCCAAGATCCCTCTCNGGATTGCATTAGCTTTTTTTGGCTGCTGTTGCACACTGCTGGCTCATATTTAGCTGGTTGTCCACTAAGACTCCAAGATCCCTCTCACAGTTACTGCTATTGAGCCTGGTTTCACCCAGTCTATCTGGGTACTTTTGGTTTTTCTTGCCTAAGTGTAGGACTTTTCTCGATATTGAATTTCATGAATTTCATTTTTTTTGCCAGTGTTAGTAATGGGTAACTCTCAGAGCAGTTTATGAATGTCTAGAACTACTAAATCCCAGTACGATTTGTACTGAAACTTGATTATATTAAATACTGTCTTGTCAGTTCACTTATAATGATGTACATCTTTAATAATATTACTAGTTTGAGATAGGAAGAAATCACAAATTAACAGTGACCTCTATTTTTTTCATACCTACAGGGCAATTTACAGCTGTTGCAGAGCTGTCTGGCAGTGCTTAATGGTGATACATAAACTAGAATCTGTCATCCTGTTAATAAGGGCTGCCTTCCACTGGAGTTTACAACTTTGAGTTAATATTTACAACTTGGTGGATTTGGTGACAAAGGATACACAAACACGTTCCTTTTTTCCAAAAACAAAAAACACATAAGCGTATCAGAATAATTCCAAATTATATGAAGCAACAATATATTTGCTACATACAAATATTCACGTTAATTTAATCACTGTACACTCTTATTGTCCAAAAAACCAAATGTTCTGAGTCTTTCTTTTGTGAGAATAGCCGATAGAATTATGTTTTTGTTTAAAGCTAGTGTTAAATATTGCTGTCATTCTTATTTTACTATCTTTGTAATGTCTGAAGCTGATTTGAAACCATATGGTTTCAAATCAATTAAATATTGCCAAAAGGTGTTTGGAAAATGTTACTGTAAAGCATTGTATTGGTTATTTCACCTATTGTTATCAAGCATCTTAACTTTTTCAAATAACATTTCCTAGAAATTTTGGAGCAAACTTTGTGTAATCTTTATAATACAACCTCAGAAAAAAAAAGCAAATGCATTAGTATATTTGCCTTAACTTGTAGATTAATCCCAATTACTGTAAAATAAACAGCGCAATCATTGAATTTTTCTAAAATCACAAATCATTGTATCATTGTAATTGTTAAGTCTGGTAATCTGATAATTGTCTCCACTTTATACTCATTAATTATGCTTGTTTTTAAATAAATACTTGATTCCCTTCTACAAAATATACATTGAGACACATGTTTAGTGCGTCATACAGAATACAGGATTAGAAAAGGCAATTTGGGATCTTCAGTCCAGTTTCCTGCTCAGAGGAGGAATCCAAATTAAAGCATCCCACACAGGTTTTAGTTAACCACTTGAATATATTCAATGAAACAGAGCCCACCAACTGGCTCTAATTACTGGGTAATTAATTTCTGTCAATGTGTTTTTTTAGGCAGTATTTTTTTCTAACATTCAATTAGAATTTGCCTTTCTACAATTGCTTGTTCTGTCTTTTATAGCTTGGAATGAGAAAACACAGGTCTTGACATCTTTCATTTCCTCCCTTACTTGTTTTTTTAAGATTAAACATTTCCCAGTTCTTTCACTCTCTTCATATCTGGTCCGTTGATCCTGTTCGAATTTTTCTAATTTTTTTAAGTGTAATGTCCAGAACTGGACACTGTTTCAGGTAAGGTCTGATCACAATATAGAGTAGTTCATGACTACTCTATGAACCACTTTAAATTATTATTTCCCATGATTTGGAAATTTCTGTTGACACATGTAAAATTGCATTGCCTTCTTTGGAATGTCATCACATTGCTGACTCATAGGAAATCTTTTATAAGAGGAATTTGCTTAGAAGTTAATTAGGCAGTTACTCAATTCTTATTTTGGTTCAGCCTTCTTCAACAGCATTATTTGCCAGTAAAAAACTGAAGAATTCAGAGAACGATTGGGCTAAATATTAGTAGAAACATGATAAAAAAAGTATCTGGAAACTCAATCATTATGAATAGGATACTAAAGGAACTAATGGTCTGGTCAAATGTTTCATGTATGTTAAGAAATTGGAACTCGCAGGGTGACTGAAAAAGAACTTATCCTCCCTGTCTTCAAAAAGAAAAGGAAAATTCATCAAACTTCAGAAGTACTATTTATAGAAATAAGACTGGAAGGGAAAAAGAAAACATGAATGAAATCAACATTTTAAACAGGATTTCTAAATCTAGACTTTGAAGTATGTTGTGTAGGTATCTTAGAATTAACAGTACTATGTGTTGTTAAACTTCCTTGTAGTTGTGATACAAAATTTCCCATGCCGTATAATCTTTAAAAGTACTGAGGCTTAAAGCCGAGAAAAATAGGTCATTTCCCATTGGGCAGCAGAGATTATCAATTAACTACAGGCATGGAGGGTTGCAAGAGCAGGCCCATCTTGAAAACAGGAGCTTGATTTTCTTACATCCAGCATGTAAAAAACTCACTTATCCATGAGCCATGGTGGCACAGTGGTTACAGTGCAGTACTGCAGGCTAGCGCTGCTGGCTGCTGGCAGTTCCCACTGACTCAAGATTTATTCCGTCTTCTGAGGTCAGTAAAATGAGAAGCCAGATTGCTGCAATATGCTCACTATAAATCACTTCGGGCTGTAAAGCACTGTGAAGTGATATATATGCCTAAGCGCTATTGCTATCCAGCACCCTGCTGTATCCAATGAAATAATCAGAAAACGGTGGGAAATCTGGGAGCCCACAAATCTTTAAAATGCTGAGCTTTAGAAACACTGGTATGGTGTAATATGTGAATGGCAGCTTTATGTTATGTGTGTTACAGCATCTTAACTGGTAGAATAGAGAGGCTACGACATTTTGAAAGTGACATTCAGGAAAATGCATACAATATAATTTGAAATTAAAATATTGATTACCTAAAGATTTAAGGAAAACCTATCAGCCTATTGGAATTATAAGTCTTAGTAGACAAACCCATATCAGGTGACATTTGAAAGACTCCTTAGAATCCAGAACACTTTCCTGTTATAAATGGGAAGTTTCCCCTATTCAGTCACAGTCTGATCACTCCGGATTTTAATCGGGGAGAACCTTCTGCAAGTATGGAGTTTTTTTCCTTTCGAGCGAAGGCAGATTGGCCATTTTGGAAAATTCACGTCGCTTTAATTGGCTGCTTTTTCCTTTTAGTCGTGTTTTTCCAAAACCAGGTTGTCCCAAAAGTGCTTTTTCAAGAGGCAACGGAACTTTCTTGTTTTTTTCCTCGAAGATGTGCAAGGAATATAAATCCTTCCATTCCCACCATCCAGCCAGAGCTGAAGAAGCTTCGTGGAACGAGAAGCGAAACGTCTTCAACGAAAAAAACCAAAGTCCAATCCAATTGCCTCTTGAAAAGGCACCTTTGGGGCAACCACAACCTGGATGACTGAGAATCTCCATAGATTCTGGATTGCCAATCCGGATGAGCACCAGATACAGGCGCAGAGGCGCAGGCGCGGGCGCCTGAGTTTGAAACCGGAACGAAACATTTTCCGGATTTCTATGCGGACTCGGGAATTGGTAGGACCAGCCCCAGGCTTAGCGGAACAGGAAGTGACGGACAAGGCGTTTTGTGCCGGTTGGGGGGAACGGATTGACCAGGATTGTTTACGACAACGGAGTGGCCGGCATGAGTTCCCTGCGGGAAGAAGATGATCCTTATGTGGTCGAGGAGCCGAGCGACGAGGACCCAGCGGAGAGCAGGTCTTTTGGGTTTGGGAAGGCAGCTGGCGATCTCTTTTCGTTTTCTTACGTCTTTGTGGGGTCGGGATGTTTCGCGATCGTCAGCCGAAGGCGAAACTATTCCCTTTTAATGAGTTACTGTCGAGAGATAATTCGTGACTTTCCTGAGATCCGGTGAAAGAGCTGTGTGTTGCAACCTTGCCGCTTTCTATATTTTGCATTAAAAAAACAAACAAACAAAAAAACCCCACAAAACTTTGAGATCTTCACGGTTTCCTTTCCGACGTTATATCTTCAAAAGCTTTGTAAATGTTGATTTTGAGAATCGTTCTTGCTTTGTTTTTAACCAAGAATAGTTAACAAGCTGTTCCTAGCCTGTGTTTTGTACAGTGGTTTGTAATGTGTTTTGGGTATTACCCATACTAGAAAACCTGTGCTCTTTTCGGTCATTGTTTCAGAAACGTTTCTTTTACCTGAACAGAGAAACAGAATGACAGAATGGAGCAACTTTAGACTTCCTGCACCTTGGCGGGGAGCCTTTTAAATCTTCCTCCCTCTTTCCCTTCTTACCTCTTCCCAGCAGGCAGGGAAATAGCTGAGGCTGGGTGGGAGAGATGGCAGACTATCTGGAAAACTGCCATGGAACATTGAAAATGAAGGTCATGCCACCACAGAGGCATCCAGGAGCACTGAAGCAGGGACATCGTTCCCACTTTTCATGACCTCATAAATAATCAATCCTGGATTTTGGACACATTCTGAAAGTTATCCCATTTGAGATACCTTGGTTTAAAATCGTTGTTGTATTATGCACAGTTTTGCCCGGTTAAAGTTCATGACAATGAGAGGTTTAGCAACAGATAGATTGAAATAAAATGCTGTTATGAAAGGACAGACATTAATTTTTTCAAGAGTTGCTTTTCATAAATGTTCTTTAAATAATTATCCGAGGTGAGGTGAACCTTGAAACTCACATTTGCTCCTGCTAGCTGATGCTTCTAGCCAATTGCTAATTTAAAAAGTTACCTAGAAATATCTTCTTTAAGTAATGTTAAACAAGGACTACCTGTGTGATATTCATCTTGAAATAACGATCTCTAATATCTCATCATCTACACCACTGTAGTTCTGAAGATGAAGTGGATGTGCTTTTGTATGGCACCCCGGAGCAGAAGCGTAAACTGATACGGGAGTGTCTCACAGGAGAAAGTGAATCTTCTAGTGATGATGAATTCCAAAAGGAAATGGAAGCTGAACTTAGTTCCACCATGAAAAACATGGAAGGCCAATGGAAGTCACAACTTCCAGGTAAATGTTTTTCCAAAATTTAAAAATATGAATGAGTTTTTCAGGTCTTTTCAACCCTGATTAGTTTTGAGAGATCAGCTCATTTCAACTAATTTCACCTATTTGCTGTAACCATGAGGAGATATTCAACTCTTAAGTATTGAGGAATATGAAGACTGGATTATGGAAATATAATCCTGAGCCCTGTTGTGCTACAAAAATAACAAACAAAATATATCAAAGTGCTCATTTTTTTTTAAATTCTATGCAATTACAAAATGTGAGCAGGGCAACAGGACTCGAGTATATTTCCATATCTATCTCTTTACATTTTCCATCAATAAATGTAGAGAATGTTAATAAAGTTGCTAATATCAATTTCTACTGTAATAACACAGCTACATTTAAAATTTTAAACAACAGAAATCCCATTCAGGCAACTATACTTTGGAGATTGAAATGTTAATAAAGTTGCTAATATCAATTTCTACTGTAATAACACAGCTACATTTAAAATTTTAAACAACAGAAATCCCATTCAGGCAACTATACTTTGGAGATTGAAAAATAATTTGCTGTGTGTGTTATTTTTGTGTTAAGACACTCAAAGCATTTGAGGCAGATTCATGCCTACTTAAAATTTTAAGTCCAGAAGATACAAGGTTTTTCATATTCACTGAGAAATCAATTTAATTTGTGCAATTACAGAATCATTGTAATGAGATGTCGGGATATTGACATTGAATCAAATAGTTTCTCCTTTGTATAATTAACTAACAATGCAATCCTATCCTGGGATTTATTTCTGAGTGTATTTTGTATAGGATTACATTATAGGTAGTTTGAACAAGCATATTCTTCCAACATAATCACTCCCAGCATTACTGGCAAGCTGATCATCTCTGAGGGGTTTTGAGAGATGTTGGAATAAAGATTAATACATTGTTCGTTAAACAATTGCTTAGGAAGGAACGATTATTAATGAACATCTCGGAATGGCTATCTGCATGGGATTAAAGGAGAATTAGAACAATTTATGAAGAATCTATATTTGTAGTGCGACACTGATTATATATTACCTCCTGAATTAGAAACTGGTACCAGTTGCTGAGACAGACAGGGTGTTTGGACCCAGGTTCTGCTTGTAGGCTCCTGTAGGTATTTGGTTGATTACTGTGAAAGCAGAATGCTAATTGGGCTGAGTACAGTTGATCTTATATGTAAAGAATATAAAGAAACACAAAAGCAATAACAGTTGCATGGAATTTCAGTGTATAAATAGGAAAATAAATATTTGCATATGTAGAGTGATCTCATAATTGTATGTCTTTTGTGACTTAGGTGATGCTTCTGTTGCTGGGCAATCTGGAACTGTCTCCACTTCTAAGTATTATGATGACATTTATTTTGATTCCGATTCAGATGATGAAGATGATGTAGCAGGTAAATAACCGATAATTTTATAGCCTGTCCAAAAACATAAACAGTAAAATTCCTTTGTCTTCCAAAAATAGAATAAGCTCTCAAAATCTGAAGTGCTAGTTATATTTTGTTTGCTAATTTTAAAAATTTGAAATGAAATGAACACATATACATACATCTCCATGCAAATTTAGTATACAATTCTATGGATGCCACTTATTTATTAATTAAATTTATACATTGCCCATCTCACTATCCAAAAAGAAATGGTGAAAGCAGGTGATTTTTTGTGTTGAGTAGGGCTATTAATCTGTTTATCTTTCCTCAAGGATTGCAGTATTATCTTTAATCTATTTGATCTGCACAAATGTTGAATGTGTATTTCCCCCTTTCCCCTCCAATACACGCCATTACAAGCCATTGGAAAAGGGCATTGCTTTTCAGCCTGTGAAAGTTTATTCTAGTTTTGTCTATTTTTGACAACAATGGTAAATTAATACTGTGAATATATATTATTTATTTATTAAACACCAGCCCTGCCAACTCTCACGGTTCTGCCGTGAGTCTCACGATTTTTTGTCATTTCTCACGGTCTCACGACAAGGCTCCTCAATCTCATGCCGAATTTAAAATGGTTTTTTTTTTTCAAATTTGGGGGTCGGCTTATGTGCGAGATCGGCTTATATACGAGTATATACAGTAATCGTTTTTCTTCGTGTCTGTCCGTCATTTTGAAGGCTAGTTTCCCAGTAGTCTTTGTAAGTTCAGCGCGGGAAAGCGATCGCAATCTTATAAACATGGCAAAAAGAGGTGGTGATTTTTCAATAGAAGAAAGAAAGCTGCATCTTCTTACAACAGGGAACACAAATAAAACATTTAAATAAACTGTTAATGACTTTCCTCGATGGAAAAGGGGTTTGTTTAATCTTGATCGGGGAAAAAATAGAATCTCACTATTTTTTATAGAATCTCCAGATTTTTTTCTTGGGTCTCCAGATTTTCCTTTATCAGGGGTTGGCAGGTCTGAAACACATTCATATGACTTCCCATCTTAACCAATATATTCTGGATGATGAAGATGAACATATTATAAGCCACCTAAAGTCACTTTGGATGGTGAGATGGGTGGTATATAGATGTGTTAAATAAATAAAAACACAATGACCAGACACAAGCAAATTGAAAATCTAATTCAAGTCACTCTTAACATTTTTCTTAACAATACAAAACAAAGCACACATGTACCAAACTTATAGCATACATGTACCAAATTTATAACTGAGATGCTACATTTGTAATTGTAACTTTCAAGTAGTCTTCAAGGACTATTTGAATGCCCTATCTAGAATGCATTATACTAATCCATACATGGGGCGCCCAAGTATCAGCAATAGAACTTTGTTCAACCATTGAATAGAGTGACAATAGCATCAAACCATACTGTACCCTACAATCAAGGGCTTTTGACTCTTTAAAACGAAGTCAGTTATATATTTACATAATTGTCAACACATGATTGATAAAATGCTCAATAATCATCAAAAGACAGGAAAGTTGTTTGAGACTCTTTTAAATTGCAGCTAAGAAACAATGTCTATCAGTACTATTAATCTGCTCTTCCAAGTTATCTAGATTTAAAAATATAATACAAGGAAACTATTAAAATTGATAGCTATGTTTGATCTGAAGTTAAATGTAAAACTTTGCTATCTCCTTTTATACATGAAATGGGAAAGTATGAGTTTGAGATTTGTGGCAGCTGTTTATTATTACATTTCAGTGCTCACCTGAGGGCCATCAGCAGTAAAGAACTATATACTGGGGATTTTCTGTGCCTGGCATAGAAATCAAATGGGTTGCTAGAGAAAGATAGTTGCTCTTTTTTGACAGTACAGTAAAGTATGTATGTGAGATACACTGTATAAACTCTAAACAAAAAATGTCAATCATTAAATGATATGAGTTAAAATAGATTTGGAAAAATTCATGGGGTAGCAGGTGGCCATGCTCTCTTGGCAATATTGTTAGGTCTGTTAGGAGAGGTGTCAGTCACAAGGGAGTTTTATCTAGCAGGGCTCATTCTGTTGTGGTATCCAAGCTCTGGAATATCAGTCCCCTGGAGATCAGACTCATCATTCAAACCTTGCTGCCTTTTCACGGAGCTTTGAAGACCTGTTTGGTGTTTTTTTTTTCCTGTTAATTTTTAAGCGCTTGTTATGTTCTTTTTTTATAATGTATACCTCTTTTTGTTTTGTTCCTTTTTTGTTATTTTAAAAGCAATAAAAATATATAAGTAAAAAAGCTTTGAAAATCTGGTTTTGCCATTGAGCCTGGGATCCTCGTGCTATGGGTGATCCTGTTTCTTCGCAGTATCTGTATTGATAGTGGATGTTTGTTATATGTTATTGCCTGGCTGCTATTTTATGTTGCATATAGTTTTAGCTTATTTGTGTGTGTGTGTGTGTGTGTGTGTGTGTGTGTGTGTGTGTGTGTGTGTGTGTAATTGTTAGCTACCCAAAGTCATACAATTTAAATGAACAACAATATAAAAAAAACTTCTGTATATCAGTCCTTCGAAAATAAATAGGTTGACTGTTGCTGTGATGGCTTCTCAAGCTGCCAGACCATTGAGGTCTTTTCTCTAATCTGTCAAGTTATTTTATTAAGTTCTCCAGGTAGCTACAAAAGAACTCATTCGCAGCAAGCTTATATCAGTTTTTACAAGGCTAATAATTGTTAATCATTTATTTCGATGTCAAGGCTGATCTTAAAACATATTTAAGTCTGACTGAATCGGTATCCATTGATTAATCATTTTCTATTCAGAAGGTAAGAAAATGTCATCCTAAATGGGAACAAGCATTCACAAGCTTAAGGCCCTGTCACACTGGCCGACGGATGCAAAACGTTTGTAAAAAGGACACAGCGGACGAGAAAAATGTTCGTGTTCCATCCGTTGTTATCACCTTCTCAAAAGGGGCGAAACATTTGCATAACAGCAGCGGAATACACGGACAGGAACGGACGGGGGGAGGAGCAGGCGGATGGAAAGCGGATGCGGGAACGGAAAGCCCTAGCGGATGGAAGTCGGATGAGAGTGGAATAGGTCCCTCTGCGAACGTTTTTTCCGTTTTTATTGCTTTTGTTTGCGTAGCTGCATCCGCATTTCATCCTTTTTCCGTGGCTACGAACGCTGCGCGTCCGTTCCGCGTCGTGCCTGACCCCTCCTGTGATCCATTCACACTGGGAGGGAATTAGAGTTGGCACGGATCGGCAGCGGATGCCTAGCGGATATTAGCAGCATGCGTAACGGATGAAACAGAATGCAGAACGGATATCCCCGTTGCCTAGCGGAATGGCAGACACGGACGGCGTTGGATGTTTCCGCTCAAAGTTTGAGCATGCTCAAAACTTTTTTGAGCGTATGGAAAGCCTCCGTCGACGGATGCAGGTACTGATAGATGAGTAATGAAACAGGAGGAGTGAGTACAGACAGAATGATCGCGCTCAACCAGCGGATGGCAAGTTTTCATCTCCATTTTACATCTCTTTCCACCGTTGGTGCAGTGTAACATACGGTTCTACTGCTTGTGTTTGGGAGAAATCTAAGTGTCCATTAATTATGGCTAAACAAATTTGTTTTAAGCAGAGACAACAGTACACTGTTTAAATTACTATATGTTGCTAGGTGCTTTGTGAAAACACGTGGCAAATTAAATCTTGTTTATTTTAAGCGCTGTGCTAATTTTGAAGAGGCATTTTCCATTATCGCTTGCACTTAATATATGTGACTAATCTGAAGATAATCAGACTGGGTAGACCTAAATTTAACTATCACATTTAGGAGATATCTGTTTGAAATATTAATTCATGAGATTCCGCATCGTCAGGGGATGTTATTCAACAGGGCTTCTGTTTTTTGAGTTACACATTTTGTTTGTCATGGACTACAAATATAATCTGTCTGCATGACAGGTTTCTGCAAGAAAACCAGAAAAAAAGAAAACATCACCAACGACGAGATTCAACTAATGATGAGGTTTTATTTTATGATCCAGCTAAGAAGAACGAAGTAGATCAGGAATGGGTTAGATTGATAGAGGAGGGGTAAGAAAGAATGGTGACCTTTACTGCTGTGACTAAAAGCCCAAAGCTAGTTTTTGATTGCAAGAACTCAGAGCTTTAAAGTTTGCACTAACTAGATTATGCCTTTAAATTTAGACACACTAAAGTTTCTGATATGGTGGTAATAATAAATTGGATACAATAAATATAATAAAATCTTTTACTACAGTTGTTATGCGGTCCACATATCATCTTATTGGCTGTATACACTGCTTCCTTTCTGGATCCCCAGATTAAATTATTGAGACTTCTAAGAATTATATAGAATCTTTTATTCCTGTTCAGTATTTGTGTCACTGCAAATTTCATTATCCCTTTATTTTTTTCAGCATGGACGTCTTTAATTTTTACTTACGGATGTTTAGATTAAGTTTGGTGTCCACCAAGTCGTTTTAATCTAAGTGAACTCAATATGCGATCAGTGGTTCCCAAGTGGGTGGTACCCGGCCCAAGGGGAGTGGTGGGATGACTTATTGGGGGCGATGAGGCAGTGGAATGGCAGAGGGAGTGCTCGAGCGTGGGCCGCTCGAGGGCGCAATTCTGCTGGGGCTCTGTCAGCCGCCAGTCAGCTGAGGCACTTTCTGTTTTCCAGCCCAGCTTGCCCCCCATCATGTCCTGCACCTGCGCGTACCGTACTGGCTAGCCACGCTAAGCCTCATGCTGTGTGTTCTTTTTTGCCTGGCTTGACAAACTTTCCCATATTTTTAAAATAAAAAAGCATGGTTTTTACTATTCCCCCACCCCACCCACTCGCACCTACAACACTTTTCGAAATTAGATGTGAACACACATTTTGTAGTATTTTGATTTGTCAGAGCAGAAAAGGGTGGCAGAAGCAGAAAAATCAAGAAGAAATGTAAACAATATAGTGTGGAATTATTGATGTAATGGATTGGATACAGCAACCATCAAACCAGCAGGTGCCGACAGGCCTACTATGTGAAAAGTCTATTTTCTAATGAGGCAATGAAGGCTTCCAGACTGAACAAACATTGTGAAGAAGGCACCATCCTGGACGAAGTCAAGACAGAGATACTAACTTTTTTCAATCATTTTGTGACAATTTTCAAAAGTGCCCAATTACTATCACAAGCGTTTTTACAATGCTTTACAAAACACTGATGGTTTGGCGTGCATCATACAAACATTTTCATTGCTAATTGCTAAGTCTAGATAAGCCACATACTATTGGTGAAGAACATCGTCTATAACCAGCCAATAGTGTTTAGGTTCTGAGTACTGTTTTGGCGTAAGTCACCATATGAGTAAGACAATTCTTTCAGCATAATTCAGTGCAAAGACGGCATAGATAAATGGGCTGAAAATATGGAAGATGTCTTTATGCAGCTTAACTAATGGACAACAGACTTTACATTACAGCTTGATGATCAACTTTGCCAGGCAATGAATCTTTGCTATCTTGCTTATGTGCACTTTATTAAAGACAAAGTTTGACTTCGCGTTGTTTATTTGTGAGGCAACGAAAACAGATTCTAAAAGGGGAGCTCAATATTTCATATTGTTGAGGGCCAAGGTTTTCAAAAGATAAGGAAATTCAGCTAACCAACATAGCTTGCTTATGCAACTGATGGAGCAGCCATCAATGACTGGTTGCTAACAGTGGGTGTGTTCTTAAGCCCATGTCACACTGCACAAAGATGGAAAAGGATTTGTAAGACGGAGAGAAACACTTGCCATCCGTTGGTTAACGTGATGCTTCCGTTCTGTACTCACGTGTCTCCGTTTTTTTCATACTCTCTATCCGTCAGCATCGTTCGACTGAGGTTCATCCTGCTCAAAAGTTTTGAAGGCTGCTCAAACTTTTTTTGAGCGGAAAAATGTATCCAACGTGTCCGTTCTGGCATCCGCAACGCATACGGGGAACATGCCGTTCTACATCCGTTGTTCATCTGTTAGCGCTATATTCGGCCAGGCATCCGCTGCGCATTTCCGCGCAACTCCAATCCATCTGCCAGTGGAAAACGACACAGGGAGGAAGCGAAACGGACATGGAAGCAGACCGCAGCGTTAGTAAGCACGGATGGGGAAATAGGAATGAAAGCAGATGCAGCTCGCATACAAAGCATTAAAACGGAAAAAATGTTCGCAGACGGGGATGTATTCGCTCAGATATTTAGGATGTATGGCAGGATGCCTATGAGGATGTATTAAAAGGACCCGATGCGAAAAAAATACGATATTTCAATAAAATGGGGGAGGAATCACCTGGATCTCACTTTCAGTCCAGCAGCCCTGCTGTGGAAGACCTCTTCCAGCCTTGCATCTTGTTCTTGGCTCTTTTCCACAGCAATCCAGTCATCTTCATCTGCATCGTAACACACTCTATTTGGTAGCCCACCATCCTTCGTGCAAAGTGCAAAGCCTCTACAGGCTCTTTCACCTGTTTCTACGGGACCGAAAAAGGAGGCAGCCAAGAAGTGGTCTGGGTGCGAAGATGGATCGGGGAGAAGAGCAGAGTATCGGACTGTACAACAAGCTGATGGATGGGACGCTGAGGAACGAAGACCCTCGTGCAATTCCAGAAATTTCATGAGGATGCCGCGCCATGTTTGACGAAGTTGTGGAGCGGCTGAGACCCAGGTTTGACCAAGACAAACCCAACTTCCGCCCAGCCTGGAACGGCTGGGCTAAGGTGGCAACTTGACTCTGGCGCCACCTGGCCTCACGGGACGACGTAACAGGACATGCAGTAGCGCTGGAGGGTGCCACACAACACCATCAGCATTGTGGTCCGAGAAGTGTGCATGGTCATCATCGAAGAATACCTTGGAGGAGCTCCTCCAGTGCCCCTCCACTAGAAGAAGGCTGGAGAAAGTGCAGAAGCAGTGATATCAGAAGTGGAACTTATCCCCCACACCGTTGGCCATAGATGGCAAGCACGTGGCCTGCAAAGCTCCAGCCAAGTCGGGTCACTTATTTCAACTACAAGGCTTCTCAGCACCATCCTTTTCGCCATGGTCGATGCTGACTACAAGTTCAAATGTACAATTCGATGCTTCAGGCAACGGGTCGCTCAGAGTGCCCAGTATAACAAGCCAGTGACCTCTAAGGAGGGCTGAAGCAACTCATCATGGGTTTTCCAGACTCCAGACCCCCTACCCAACGACACACAAGGTGGCCCTACTCATCGTGAGGGGATGAGCCTTCTCCTCAGAACCTACCTGATGAATGCCCTACATCCAGATTGCCTCACACCCGTAGTAAGAGAGGATCTTCAACTACAGGCTGTCGCAGGCAAGGCGGGTGGCTGGAGAACGCCTTTGGCATCCTAGCAACAGGTTTCGCAGGTACTTCTCACACCATGCAGCATCGCCCAGAGATCCGTGAGGAGGATCGTGGAAGCTGCTGCATCCTGCACAATCTCATGCGCACTCCGCTACCCAGTGTTGCAGAACAGCTCTATGACCTCCAACAAGCAATGGGACAGGAGGCCTGGGGAAGAGCAAGGCGAAACGCTGACGATCACTCTGGATGTTGCAGAGGCCCACAAGAGCCTCACGTGATAGGGAAGAAGCACTGGTCAACTCCCCAGCTGGAGCATGGAGGCAAGACAGGATGATAGCTGATTAATGGATGCTTCCTTCAGTCCTGTCTCATCACACTGATGAGATTGGCCATGTATGTTGGGTGGGCCTACAATGAACAGGGCATTTAATAAAGAGTTGTGTTTATGTTCAGATTGTGGATCAATGCTTACATTGCTATTGATAATGAAGGGCCAAAGGTGTGGCACCTGGGAGGGTGGACCATACAGTCCCACTATGCTTGCACTGGAGTGTTATCTATCCCAACAGCTATTACCCATCCCAAAGGTATCCCTGCCCATCCCACAGCTATTACCCATTCCAAAGGTAATCCTGCCCATCCACTGCTATCTTAACCCATCCCAAAGTATCCTGCCCATCCCACTGCTATCTTAACCCATCCGCAAGCATGCAAAGGCTTAAACCATTTCTAAAAGTTTCCACCAAGACTTTATTTACAAAATAAATGAAGCAAGTGTGTGAAGCAAGATATCTTTATTAACAACAAGCTGTAAGAAAAAAATGACCCAAGTCAAGTGTCCAAAGCAAAAAATAAAGTCAACAGGTAGCCACCCGGAGTCTCTGGCACTCTTCTTGGTCACTCTGAGGCATGCCAGTCTCAGGGGTGAAGGGTCCAGGTGTTGTGGAGGTGGCTGCTGCTGGAGTGCTAGTCTGGGCAGCCATTGGGGTGCCTGGCCCGAGAGGACACACAGGGGACGGTGTGTGGAGGAAGCTCTCAGACACAGCTGGCTTAGTCCGTGATGTTGAGAGCGCCTTCCTCCATGACATGGGGTGTCAGCCCCAAAACTGATGACAGATGCTCTGAGGCCGGTCTTGGCTGTGGGTGGAGGAAGGAGCAGTGTATTGGGAGTCTGTTCTGCAGCTGAGCAGGTGAGGCGTGGGTGTGCATCTGTGCCATGGGTGGCATCTGTGGTGTGGGTGGCATCAGTGCACCGGTGGCATCTGATGTACCTGTGCCTGGACTGGAAGAGCTGCCTGTGCTGCTGGAGCTCTTGGTAGCCGTAGCCTTGGTAGGTGAGGCTGTGGAAAAGCCTTGGAAGGGCAGTGACATCACCTGGGGTGGAGGAGCAGGTTCAGCTGGGTCTGGAGGGTTGTGAAGAAGATCGGTGATCCTGTCCTTCACCACCTGGTAGTGTGATTTGGACATGTTCATGAGGGTCTGTTGACGTAGGTGAGGAAGGCTTGCGGTTGGAGGATGGGACGTCGGTGTGTACCAGCTGAGAGAGGAGATCTACACTGCTCCTGATGGTGTCCTGATCTCCAGCAGGACAGTGTGGCTCTGTCCCTCCGGTCTGCTTCTCTGCCTTTCGATGGAGTGGAGCTAGGAGTGGATGCAGGTTGGGCTGTGTGGTGGAAATGCCCTCTCTTGCTCCCACTGCATCAGGGGGTCCTCCTGCGCTCCGCCACGGGTAATACAGCTGTCGGGGGGGTCTCCGTCGTGGCACCCTCACACAGATACCTTGCCCTGGACACAGGAGCTGACTCTTGCCAGAAGAGACTGCGCTCTCAGCAGGCTGCTGAGAGAGAGGGTGTGAGAGGGGCTGCTGCTCCTCGGTGGCGGATCTCACCCTCCAAGAAGCTGCACTTGGCCATCACGTAGGTCTCTCTGTCCGTCAGCTTGAACAGTGAAGTAGTTACTTTTACTGAGTTTACTAAGTTACTAGCTACTAAGGTTCTTGATAAATGACATTCAGACTTTGAAAACTTGGTATCACTGGATCATGTTCAACAATTTTGTTGAATTAACATGAACTAAAAAGATTTTTAAATTGGATTTTGAATAAATGTGCAATTGTTACAGTTTTGAATTTTATTGTTACGATCTTCCTTAGTGGGTCGTGCAATCTGCTATTCCGAATAATGCTATTTATAGGGGGAGGGGCACTGAGGATGAGTTTGTAGCACCAAGGGGGCAGTGGACTGAAAAAGTTTGGGAATCACTGATATAGATATTCTTCATTGCAGTCTATCTCTAACCTATTTCAAGTCTCCCCATGGTGCATTCATCATTTTACCAAATCTATCCACCTGCTGTTAGCATTTTTTAAAAAAAAATTGGAATAACTTATGATAAAGAGTTTTACATATTTCTGATTTCCTGCCATTGCTGTAATTTTATGTTTAATTATTGGTGCATCTAATAGCCTCTGGTAACTCCTTTCTTCACGTTCAATTGGGGAAAGATATGCCAGTTTGAGCTAATTTAAGGCAGGAAGACATTTGATTTGCATTGCTGGATTTTCTAGTAATCATACAAATGTACATATAATAAAATTGCATTGAAATACATGTACTAGAGAGAATGTAAAGAATCAGATAATCTTGAACTTAGATCTGACTCCCCTATATGCAATTAAATAAGAACTGTTTTTTGGTTTTTTTGGTGGAGGAACGGGGGGAATTGTGTAAATACCATCTATCCAATAATTATATAAGAGTTCTTTAGTTCTGCTGGTATGGTCTAATGACATTAAGCACGTTCTTCAGGGTGACATCTGTTTATGTTCCTGGACTGATGTGGGATTGTCCTGTTGGGTTTTTCATATCAATTTGCTCCTGCTTGCATTAAATACGAATATGGGTAATCAGGGAAAAATAAGAATTTGTGTAAACCCTGTATCAAAAGGATGGTAGAGGACGGTGAAGCCATTTCATTTTGGGTGTGATATTTATATAGTTAGGACTAAGAACATTGAACATTGAAATATCATCATCCACCATTTCTACTAGTTTTTTGGGATGCATTTCAATAAAGATTGCTACACTAATAGTAATGTTTCTTTTTTGTGCTTTCTTACTGTAGCTATCATAATATAAAAAATGTTCGATCACAAGAAAAACTTCCTGCCGTTCCCAACAGTGATGCTATTTTGAACTGTCCTGCTTGTATGACAACATTATGCCTTGATTGTCAAAGGTAATTATTTGAACTCTGCATTATATAAACTAGTATTTATTTATGTGGTTAGGTTAATAGTTTAATTTTCAATTTAGTTTCCAAAGGTATTTACCTTGCATATCCTCAAAAAATAAATAGGGACTTAGTATATATAGTCCTTGACTTACAACCATAATTGAGTCTTAACCTCCTGCTGCCAAGCAAGACAAATGAACTATGTCCTTTTTTTTTTGCTACAGTTAAGCGAAATCACCGCAGTTGTTAAGCGAATCTGGCTTCTCTCATTGATTTTACTTGTTGAAAGTCAACTGGGAAGGTTACATCTCGGGACAGTGCAGCTGTCATAAATACATGCCACTTGCCAATTTCCTAGATATTTATCACATGACCCGGGGGATGCTGGAAGGGTAGTAAGTAGGAAAACTGGTCATAAGTCACTTTTCCCAGTGTCATCATAACGTTGAACAGTCGTTAAATGAATGGTCCTAAGTAAAGGACTACCTGCACATAGTTTTTCATCATAAGTTTGTCGGTAGTGAAAATATGAACAATGGAAATAAATAATTTCTTTACCAGTACATTTAGATGTGTAAACCTATCCAGACCAATATTTGTTGTGTGATGAAAGTTTCCATTCTTCATATGTAGCCTGCCCTGAGTCTCTGTCGTGGATTCTCGCATCTTAATACAGCACACTAGGAGGAGGAATCAGTTTCACTGGTGAATATACTTCAGCCAGTTCACTGATGCTGTTTGCAATTGATTGAGTAAATAGTAGGCAATTATTATCTCAGATGGCTCACATCAATATAGCAAGTCTTTCCCTGTCTTAGAGTTACAAATTAAAAACAAATAACACATACAGTGTAGAGAAGGGAGATTCATTGTTTTTGAAGTTCAGAATAAAATGGTAATATGAGCTATATAGTCCTTGAGTTATAGCTGTAATAGAGCCTGCAGGTTACAGTTGCAAGTCATGATGATTGTTAAGTGCGGTGCTCATGTGTGGATCAATAATTGGAGCACAGAGGGCCTTAGGTTGCATTCAATATTTAAAGGGTTATCAATTTTGAAATATTTAATTAGTCAAGGTCACTGTGTTTTTCCTTCTCCCCTGCTGTTCTTTTTAGGCATGAATTATACAAAACTCAATACAGAGCAATGTTTGTGATGAACTGTACAGTTGTCAAAGAAGAAATTTTGAAATACAAATACCCACTGAAAAAGAAAGGACACAAGAAAATTAAGCAGAGTAGTGAATCAACTATTGGCTCAGAAAGCCAGGAAGAAGAGATATATCACCCAGTAAAATGTACCGAATGTTCAACAGAAGTGGCTGCATTAGATAAGGATGAAGTCTTTCATTTTTTCAATGTATTGGCAAGCCATTGCTAAGATGCGCTATTTTACATCCTTTAAGATTATGTTAAAATTTCAAAGTGAAAGATGATTTAAGCTAAGACCTCTTTTGTATTCTCAAAAACTCTGTTTGACTAATCTGAAATGGAGATTATGCTATCTGTGTTCTTCTCTATAAAGACAAAACAAGGGAACTTTTATGTACATGTTGAACAGATTTATTTTGTTAAGTAGAATCAAAACAGTTCTGAGTTAAAGAGATATCGGTTAATGTTTATACTTTATTTAATGGCTGATTTATTAAAAAAAACAATTTCAACATTGAACAGTCCATGATTAATTCTCTTTAATTATCCAGTATATATTTTCCTGCCTACTATTTTGTACAATTCCTGAATTATGTGCTGTCTGTATTAAAATTAATCTATTATTAAAGGAGATGGAATGTTGAGGTCATCAGCCAATAATTTTATTATATAACACTGCTTCTAAACCTAATTACGTGTACAGTCTCTATAATATCTTCTGGAAAATTCTTTGCATACTATGTTCTTTGATTATACATAAGTTAAAATGATTACAGATGGCATAATTTTACAAACCTATCAATTAAGAGATTAAAAAATAATACATCGTTCAAGTTAATAAAAGTGTGACTTGGAGCCCAGCCAGCAGCATACTATAGTCAAAGAACCTACATAAAAATGTTGAGTTCAGGAAGAACCTCCAAAATTAAGACAATTTTAACCAATTTGAAGAGGCATAAAGAGAAATGTAGAAACACTTGTTATAACATTGTCACAGTTTTGAAGGTTTTCTGCTATAGTTAAAAGAAAGTGAGATTTATAAAACAGTATTCTCACATATGTGGACTATGAAGCAGTGCCTTTTGCTTAGGTATAATTTCACTTGGGAATGGAGAAATAAATCACCAGTACAAATGATGCACAGAAAACTGGGGAAACAAAGGAGCCAGACTTTCTTTGATTAAACATGTTGTTTGTTATGATTGACAAAAGGAAGTTGTTCAGGATGTGTTCACATCTGTGGTGACGTTCCTCATGGAAATATTTTTTTCATCTGTCCCATTGTTTTACAAAACTCAATTCAAATGGGAGGAATTAATGAGTGATGTTTGTACAATCTTACTTTGGAGAGATCAGGACTTGACTTCGATAAGAAATTATGACCATTAATTAATTAATCTATGTACTACTAAAATTCTCAACTTTAACCTTTAACTGGACTGAATGGTGCATTATAGTGCAAAATTATTTTAACCAAGGTACCTCAAATGGGCTAACTTCCGGAATACTGAAATCCATCACTATTGAAGGAATCAAATTTGGGAAAGGAGTGACTGCTTCAGTGCTGCCATTATACTGTTGCAGTCATGTGATCCCCATTTTCAACCTTCTTTGCAAGCTTCCTAGTAACATCACTCAAAACTAGGCATGCACGCCCCTAATTATCTCTATTTCAACCACAGCTGCAAGCTATTCAATGCAAGAAGCCTTGTAAATAAAATACCTGAATTTCTCCTCTTATGAAATACGGCTAAATTCGACATTATATTTGTCTGTGAAACATGGCTCAACGCATCTCTCCCTGACTCCATTACTACAGTAAAAGACTATCATGTTTACTGATCAGATTGTGAAATCTGTAAAGGAGGTGGTGTTGCTATCTTCTATAAAAAGTCCTTACATCTAAAAAACATCCAAGTTACCCAGGAGCTGGCTATTTCTGAGACCATCGTCTGTGAACTGTCCTTAAATATCACATTTCGGTTCTTACTATGTTTCAGAGCCCCTGATTCCATGCAAACAAACTAAATACAGTGCTAACATGGGCAGCATCCTGCCCACATGCTTTTATCTTTCTTGATGACTTCAATTTACCTCATATTAACTGGACCCTTAACAATTGTACAACTGAACCCACACATGCAACCTTCTACAATGCAGTAACAAATCTGGGACCAGAACATCTAGTAACCAACAACACTAGACTTAACAACTGCCTCGATCTCATCTTCTGCAATAGCTTGAATTCAATTTAC
>BHFT01052612.1:0-19728 GCA_004320025.1 Laticauda laticaudata
CGTTTTCAGCTGCAGAGGATGTGAGTTGAGGGGATGGCCAGAGGATGCCGAGAGGATACAGTAGATGTTTAACGGATGATAACGGACATAGAACGTTTGTTGCCGGTATATGTCGCGGATTTACATCCTACGCGGCATAAAGTTCATCTGTTCACAAAGTTTTGTGTAGCTCAAAACTTCTTGTGCAGATGAAATCACAGTGGATGGAAGCTCGACGGATAGAGCGTATGAAACACGTATGCAATGAGTACACAACGGATGCATAGCATTTTCCAATGGAGGGCAAGCTTTTTTTTCCATTTTACATCCTCTTTGCATCCATAAGTGCAGTGGGACCGGGCCTTTTAATGAATATAAATCCTTCCGTTCCCCACCATCCAGTCAGAGCTGAAGAAGCTTCTTGGGTGAGAAGCAAAACATTTTCAAAAGAAAACAAGAAGGTTCAGTTGCCTCCCATAAAAGCACCTTTGGGACAATTTAGGATTGAATTGGCCTTTTTGGCTGCTGCCACACACTGCTGGCTCATATTTAATTGGTTGTCCACTCAGAATCTAAGATCCCTCTCACAGTGATTGCTATTGAGCCTGGTTTCACCAAATCTGTACTTTTGGTTTACTTTTGTTTTTTTCTTACCTAAGTGTAGAGCATTTTCTCTATGTTGAATTTCCTTTTGCTAGATAGGGCCCGATGTTGAAATCTGTGGTTGCGCACGATCACAATGAAATGGGACATTTCATCTGGTCATCAGCAGTTTTCACAACCTACAACAAAAAGATTTTTCATCCGTTTCAGCTGTGTAATCACATAAATGAATGACACATTCCCTGTGCATGACGAACCGACTTCCAAGACTCGTGGCTTCAGATCTTCTCTCTGGAGTGATGGACCACTAGTGAGCTACCATAGGAGGGCAGCAAAGATCTGTGTATGTCAGTTTTGTTTGGGCTATGTTGCATTTCTTTCTCTTCCATTCTGCTTTGACTTTCGTTCACTCCTCACCCAAGACATTCCTTCTTGTTTGCAATTTTTCATGCAGCCATTTATGAGAGTTGGGATCTAAGACATCTGGAAGACACATTCAATCAGAATAGAGCTGAAAGGGACCTTGGAGGTCTTCTAGTTCAATCCCCTGCTCAAGCAGGAGACCCTAAACCATTTCAGACAAGTGACTGTCCAGTGTCTTCTTAAAACCTTCCAGTGATGGAGCGCCTCACAACTTCTGAAGATAAGCTGTTCCACTGGTTAATTGTTTTCGCTTTTCTCCTTAATTCCAGGTTGCTTCTCTTCTTGGTTAGGGTGAGATTTCCAGAAAATCCCAGGATTGTTCTGAAAGGCCTGAAGAACTGAAAAAGACCACATGACCAAATATAAGAGAGTGTGTTCATCGTTTAGGAATGTTGTTTGTACCTGCAAATCTGACCCCTCCCCATTAGTGACTCAGGAACCAGGCCTCCAAAACTAACATTAAAGTTGAGGTTCTTACAGATCAGTGGTGGGATTTTTACTACTGGTTCTGGGGACGTGGCTTAGTGGGCATGGTGTGGCTTGGTGGGCATGGCTTAGTTGGGTGGCAGGATACTGCAAAATCCCCATTTCCACCCCACTCCTGGGGGAAGATTACTGCAAAATTCCCATTCCCTCCTCACCCCATTAACCTGCTTTCCAGCTTCGTTCTCCTGTACAGGGCAACAAAAGAAGATGCAGCCAATCAGCTGAGACTCAATGGGCGGCAGAGAAGAGATGGGGTTGGCAGGGTCAGTCAGAGGTGGGATTTGCCAGTTCTCCAAACTACTCAAAATTTCTGCTACCAGTTCTCCAGAACCAGCCAGAATCTGCTGCATACCATCTCTGGAAGGGATGTTTCTTTTGTGATCAAGACCAGTCAGAAATTGTGTTGTAGATTGGATCTATTGTTTGAGGGACCTGTCAGTTATACAATTACATGATGCCAACTTTACTGAATTACCTATCAATGCTTTGGAGAGCTGGAACAGGAGAAAAGATGGACAGTCTTAAAATCTGTCCTCGCTATGATACTTAAGATTCCATATAGATGTTAATCCATTCATATTTTCTAAAAGGAGATGTTGCAAAGTGCAAGAATATCACCTCTGCCACAGATGCAGGGAAAGCATTTGGGACACGGGTCAATTCCAGTGCTTGGAACAATGCTCGGAAACTAGTTCTCAGGATCAGGTTTTCACCTTGTCCTCACAAGTGCCTGTTGAACCAGCTGGAAGGTGCAGATAACTTGAAAGACAGCTCTACAAAGAAAATGGTTTGTTTGTTTTTTTGTAGTTATCTAAAATTCACCCAAGACATGCCTGGCCATGATTATTCCTGCTTTCTCAAGAGACAGTCTTAGCTCAGGATTCTACCCAAGCTGACAAACTTCAGTCCTGGCTTCTGTCCATACCTGATCACCACAAATACTGCTGGTTTGGACAGATTCCCCAGACTAAAGACCTGATGCTTCAGGTGTTGCCCAACCACTTCAAGAGCAAGTTGAGTTCTCCAAAGAAACCACGTTACAATGGATCGGAATGACTTTTCAACCTGTTGACCTTCACCCATCCCTCTTCCTCAGCGAAGCATGCAGTTCAGACGTTCTTCACCTCCTATTTCAGTTTAGATAATGGGAAGAAGGAACCATAACTGAACATTGGCTGCTGTTATGATGCATCGATCTAGACATCTGAGCAAGGTTTTAGTTACAGTATAAAAAAAGATGGAAGGCCAAAAGAAAAGTCTGAAGACTGGGGGCACTGTCAGCTCTTAGCTGTTAACTATGAATTCAAGATATCAGAATAGAGCTGGAAGGGACCTTAGAGGTCTTCTAGTCCAGCCCCCTGCTCAAGCAGGAGATCCTATTTCATTTCGGACAAGTGACTGTCCAGTCTCTTGTTAAAAACTTCCAGGGATAAAGCACCCACAACATCTGAAGGCAAGTCATTCCATTGGTTAATTGTGCTCACTGTTAGGAAATTTCTCCTTAATTCCAGGTTGTTTCTTTCCTTAATTAGTTTCCATCCTTTGTTTCTTGTCCTGCCTTCAGGGGTTTTGGAGAATAATTTGTCTCCCTCTTCTTTGTGGCAGCCCCTCAAATACTGGAATTCTGCTATCATGTCCCCTCTAGTTGTTCTTTTCTCTAGACTAGCTAGACCCAGTCTCCAGGCCTTTAAATCATCCTAATTGCTCTTCTCTGCATTTCTTCCAAAGTCTCAACCTCTTTTTTGTAATGGGGTGACCAAAACTGGATGCAATTTCCAAGTGTGGTCTCGCCAATGCAGTATAAGCCAGCGCTCTGAGAAGCTGGAGCTTTCTACAATAAGGCTAAACATAAATATACTTTCTCAGAGATGATAAAGATGATAAAGAAATGTAAAAGATGTTGATGTTGATATAATGATGAATAAAGTTTTATTTTATGTTTTTAAATTTTGAAAACTAAATAAAATTTAATAAGAAAAAGAAATTAAAAAAATAAACATAAATATCGTTTCTCAAATGTTTTCCTTACTAGCCACAGGCTTTCCATTTTTTTGTTTTGGGAGTTCCCTTTTGCTAATTTGCATTTAAATAAGTCTTTTCCTTAGACTGGCTATATAGCCAATTCCTGCAGCCGTTCTTCATATGTTTTAGCCTCCAGGTCTTCAATCACCTTAGTTGCTCTCAACCTCTTTGAGAGTTCATTATCTTTCTACTATTCTGTTTATTATTCTCTGAATGGGTATAAAGCAGACAGAGCAATTCCACAAAGCATCCATACAAAGTCTTTTTTTATTGGTTCATTAGGCATCCCAATCAACTCACAGTTATGATGAGGTTCTTCTTAATGTCCAATCTTTTGGATATCTGCATTATGGTGTAGAAAGATAATAAACTCTCATCCCCATGATGATTGAAGCAGCTGCATGGTGATGGATTCAGGCAAGAGTGAAGGAGCCTCCCGCAACCCAACAAGGGTCAATTTAGTGACCAATCAAGATTACAGATGTGACCACAAGACATGGATTACATTTCCAAGGATACCTTAACTACATTTACCATGATGTAAATGGTAGTTTACATTTACCCTTAATGGAACAGCTCTCAATTCCTAACTAAATATTCCAAATACCATGAACTGCACAGGGTGGCCAAAACTGGATGCAGTATTCCAGGCGTGGACTTGCTATGGTTTTATAAAGCAGTACTTATGCTTCAGGTGATTTTGAGTCAATGCTTCTATTTGTACAACCAAGGATTGTGTTCACTTTTTTGGCTGCTGCTGCACACGGCTAGCTCATGTTTAAGGGATCTTTCACTTAAGGTCATTGTGAAAATCACACTTCCTCAACAGAGATTGCACTGTTAGAAGAAATGTCCATCTGGGTTCAGTTCCAACTGGAAACATGGAGGCTGTTTTGGAAAGATGGTTTAATGGTGGATAGGACCACATGCCTTGGAGCTCTTGGGCAAAGAAAAGGGGAGAGAGTCCCTGGGTTTTATACCCTCTCTGGGCTTTGAACTTCCTGGGGCACAGGAAAAGTATCCTGATTGGTTGCTGTCCTTGACTTGGGCTGTCACGAGGGTCACAGCTAGCTTTGTGGGTTGTCTATGTGCTAAGTTTGGTTTGAAACTGCTGTGGGTGATGCAATGAAGGGCAATTCAATGGCTCTGCCTGAAGGAGGTAGATCTTTGCTATGTAGAATAGACTGGCCAGGCCTTAAGGCCATTAACAAAGGTGTGGGGAGCTGAGTATAGATGACCTCCAAAGTCCCTTCCAACTCTATTATTTGAAAGTTTTTGCCTCTCTGAGTTTCTACGTCCCTTTAGGGGAAATATCATGCCTTTTAAATATATCCTACAAGAATTTCATTTTTTTCTAGGAGAGGTGTCATGCCCTGGCTCCCTCAAGTACTGACTCTGAGGGAGAGGAGGAACAAGCCGACAGAGAGTGGAAGTGTGGCTCGGAGGTTGTGGAGGAGGCTGGGAAGGCAGAGACCAACTGAGCAGTCAGAGGAGGACCAGGCACACAGGGAGGAGAGGATAAGGGAGAGATGTGGTCTACTCAGGAGGAGAGGGCCTTGATTCTCTTCATGGGCTGCAGGTGTGAGAACTACATAAGAGTTTGACCTGTGTTCTGAGCAAACGGGAGACAAAGCATGTTTTATTTTTAGTCTGAAGTTTATTTGGTTGGCGTCCTTCCAACAGGACTGTGCCTTGTATCTCCTTGAATTAGTAAATACTTCTTCCTGGTCCATTGTGGAATTTCCTTCATTGTAGTTTGTTTTGGTTTTTCTTTCACCTCTATACTGCTCATTAAGTTCAGACGGTATTGCTTTCTTTTGAAGACTATTTTTGGAGTACATTTTATCTCCAACTGAGTATTATTGAACAGTGGGGCCAAGTTGGAGGCATTAAAGGACATTTATTTACGTGTTGGATTTTGTTACGCTTGTGTTAAACTCCGGGTCATCACAAGAGGGGTGGGTTTTAACCTCCAACAACACACTGGGAGGGGGGAGGGGGTATAGTAGCTTCAGCCTCAAAACTGAGAGCAACTAAATTGTCTGGGTGTTGGGTGACAATAAAGCATTTTGTACCCCAGAAACAATGCTATCTGTCGCATCCCTGCCCATCCTTTCCCTGTTGAAGAGATGGAGAAGGAGCCTGCAAGAAATCTCTTCCACTTGCAATCAGACTTGGGACCACAATTCTGGGTGCTAAGCAATGCAATCATGAAGGGGGTAACCAGGGGGCTGGATTTTATGAACATTTTTTTAAACCATAGCTGGTAAGCGAACTCGCCACGGTTAAGTGTTAAGTGAATAGCATGGTCAGAAAGCGAACCACACTTTACGTGGTTAAGCGAATCTGGCTTTTCCCCTTTGCGCTAGCTGGTGAGAAGCTGGCTTGGAAGCTCAATCAGGGGACCACAGGATGCTGCAAGCTGTTTCCCAAGGGCTCAAATTACCATCAGGCAATCATTGAGGTGGTATGAAGGTCGTAACTTGGAGGATGAATCGCAGCTCACTTTCTTTTGGCACCATTGCAACTTTGAACTCTTAAACGTAAGTTGAGTGCTGTCTCTAATAAAGCTCAGTTGTTCACTGAGATTCCTTAAGCAGAGGGCTGGACTAGAAGACCTCTAAGATCCCTTCCAGTTCTCTTTTCTTCTCTTCTCTTCTATCCCTTCTCTTCTATCTCTTTTTTCTTCTCTTCTCTTCTATCCTTTCTTCTCTCCCTTCTCTTCTCTCTCTTCTTTTCTCTCCTCTCCTCTTCTATCCCTTTTCTTGTCTCCCTTCTCTTCTCTCCCTTTTCTCTCCTCTCCTCTTCTATCCCTTTTCTCTTCTATCCCTTCTCTTCTATCCCTTCTCTTCTCTCCCTTCTTTTCTATCCTCTCTTCTATCCCTTTTCTCTTCTATCTCTTCTCTTCTCTTCTTCTCTTCTCTCCCCTCTTCTCTATCCTATCCCTTCTCTTCTACCCCTTTTTCTTCTCTTCCCTTCTATCCTTTCTCTTCTCTCCTATCCCTTTTCTCTTCTCTTCTATCCCTTTTCTTGTCTTCTATCCCTTCTCTTCGCTTTTATCCTTCTCTTCTCCTCTCCCTTCTCTTCTCTTTTCTCCCTTCTCTTCTTACCTCCTCTCCTCTCTTCTTTGTCCTATCCCTTCTCTTCTACCCCTTTTTTCTTCTCTTCCCTTCTATCCTTTCTCTTCTCTCCTATCCCTTCTCTTCTCTTCTCTTCTCTTTAGAACTGAGGTCCGCCTTACAATCTCAAAGCAGCTTGGAAAGAATGCCGCACTCAAACCTTTGCTAATTTAACCTGGGTTGTTCGATACTTCCTGAAATGAAATTGTCCCAGTGGATATTGCTGCAACATTACAGCAAGCGAGAAAATATAGTTTCAGTTCCTCCTTCCCAGGCATTTGACCAATGCAAGCCATAAAGGCTTAGTGAGAAGTTTTGTAGCATTGAATGTCTGAAATCCTCCACTCTCCTGTGCAAGTCACACCCAGTTTCAGGAGCTGTGTAGTAAAGGCTAAAAGGCACAATTCCCCATTGCTAAACTGGATGCTTGAGAAATACTCTTTCCTGTTCCCCCCCCCTCTACCTTTGATCTGGTTACCATAATTGTGAGGTTGCATTAATAGCATGTTGGAATTCCCAGCAGTCAGCTTGGGTTCACACTTGATCAAGCATAGAGTTAAATAAAGATTATTTTTCTTCTTGTAATAAAAAGTTAGTTTCTCTCCTAAATAGGAACTAATTCTGTTTTGTTATTTTTTACAGACCTAGAAGTGACAATACTGTGATAAGGGTGCACACATGAAATCTTAGGCTGATTTTTCTCATCGTGTAGGGGAGAGGGTGAATCTAATTAACCTATTCTAGGTTTTCTGCAGGTTGGATGACTTCCACTAAATATGGTTGTGGTCCACTGGGTAGATAGTACTTTTTTTCCCTTGTTTTACTATCCAAATTATGGAGAGGTTCAGCAGCAAGTATTCTTGGAACCCTAATATGTAAAGTGTTCATTTTAGAGTCATTTTCAGAGCAAAGGCGAGGCAAGGTCTTGGTTGGTAAAAGCAACATCTGGTGATTATTGATGATGTGTCAGCAAATCAGTGTTGATTCTTAATGATAGATAGATAGATAGATAGATAGATAGATAGATAGATAGATAGATAATAGATATCATGAATTAGATGATAGGATAGAATAGAATAGATGGATGGATAGAGATAGATAGAGGATAGATAGAGTGATAGATCATAGATAGATAGATCATAGATGATTTACAGATATGATTTATAGATATAATAGATTATATAGATGATAGAAAAGAATAGAATGATAGAGTGATAGATGATAGAGATAGATGGATAGATAATGATTTATAGATAGATAATTGTAGATAGATATCATGGATTAGAAAGATGATAGAACAGAATAGAGTGATTGTGATAGATGATATAGATGGAGAGATGATAAATAGATGATAGATAGATGATTTATAGATGGATATCATAGATTAGATAGATGATAGTATAGAATAGATGGGTGGATGGATGGATGGATGGATAGAGATAGATAGAGTATAAATAGAGTGATTGATGATAAATAGATGATAGATGACTTACAGATAGATGATTTATAGCTGGATAAATAGATATAATAGATTATATAGAATAGATGATAGAAAAGAATAGGAGGGTAGATAGATAGATAGATAGATACATAGATAGATAGATAGATAGATAGATACATAGATAGATAGACAGACAGACAGATAGACAGATAGATAGACAAGAAAGATATATATATATAAGGTAGAGGTAGAGACAGAGTTGTCCTAGATGTAGACATGGACAGATGAGAGCAGACAGAATCTGTTGGCTTGGTGTGAGAACAATGCAATTAACTTTCCCTTTTCCCCTGGGCATCCCCTGTTATCAGTCAATGTCCAATATATGGAGCCTCATGTGGCTCTTTGGGCCCTCTGTTGGGTGATCCCACCACTGGCTGGCCCCAGTTACCTCCTCGCCTAGCCTGAGAAGGTAAAACACAAAAAACAGAAATGAGAGGGAGGGAGGGAGTGACCTATTTCCCACAGAAAACATGTGACTGGGTGGGAGTGACATAGAGTTGGCTACACCCACCCAGGTTTTGTGGCTCCCAGTGTTTTCTTTTCTGTGGGAAATGGGTCCAAATCAGAGGTGGTCTTCAGCAGGTTCTGACTAGTTCTGGAGATCCGGCAGTGGAAATTTTGAGAAGTTTGGAGAACCAGCAAATCCCACCTCTGACTGGAGATTTTACAGTATCCTTCTCCTGCCACACCCACCAAGCCACCCCCACAGAACCAGTAGTCAAAAAAAATTGAATCCCACCACTGGTCCAAATGGCTCTTTGAGTGTTTAAGGTTGCTGACCCCTGGTTTAGTGAATACCAAGACATTTCAGACCACTGCAAGGACATACCATTCCAAAGCAAGCATTTTTGGCACGTTGAATGTTTTAATTCAGCTCTATTTATTTCTTAAATTTAGATTTCTCCCTGTCTTAAACACATGGCTCTGGGCGACTAACAACAAAGAACAGAAAACAGTAAAAGTGCTATCTAAGTAACACAAATAGCAGCCGAGCAACCAATCTAACAATGCTAATAAATCATCCTAATGGGCACAACCAGGAAATGGGCTCGCCAACCTCATAAGGCCTCCAGGCTTGATGGCAAAACCAGCTCTATAAGGATTTGCAAAAAGCTAAGAGGGTCAGGGCAAGTCTGACTTCTGGGAAAATTACTCTAAGTATCTTTAGATAAGGGAGGGAGAGGGAAACNAAAAAGCTAAGAGGGTCAGGGCAAGTCTGACTTCTGGGAAAATTACTCTAAGTATCTTTAGATAAGGGAGGGAGAGGGAAACCATTAGATCATTAGAAACTACAGTAGAAAATTGAGTTATATAGACCAACAATTAAAAAAAACAAACCACCAATTATATCAATTGTACTTACTGTTTGTCACTGCTGTTAATTTGAATAACACTGAAAAGCAGGAGCTTGGCTTGAACCAAAGTTGCATTAATTCTTCTTTGATGGGTAAGAATAAAGAAGAAGCAAATCCTACATTTTTAAAAGCAAACCTTCCATTTAAAATGTGTGTTTATTATGCCTCCCCGCTTTTGGGGTTGTTAAAAATCCTGGAAATGTTATATATGAATGTATTTGTACCCTTCTGGACATGGTAAACTTTATATTGTGTTCTTTGTTTTACTGCTGTCAATAGCCCAGCATCTTACGAAGTTGGTTGGCCTCTAAATTTAATAAGCAAATTTTAAAATGGGGGGAAGGTCAGAAAATCACAACATTACAAAGCCATGGAAATATAATCAATAAAATCCATCCATCAGATGATAGTGTAACATTAAAACCAAAAGAGATCACCTTATTCCCTAGAATCTATCCATTACCTTTATCCTATAAATGAAATTTCATAGCCTGGTTGCATTTCACAATTTCTCTAGTAGGGAATTTCTCTTTTGCTTTGCAAATATGCTCCAATTGCAGAGTGACACACGAGCCCATGAATGTTTATGTAATCGCTGTTTGCTAATAATAAAGAGCGAGTGTTGCTTTGGGAGAAACTTGGGAAGCTCCTAAAATTAGAAGCTGTTTTACAGTGTGGGTTTCAGGTCAGACTATTTAAGCTCCAAATTTAAATAGAGGAGCTACTGTTTCAAGGAACTATACATAGGATACATTCATTTGTATATTTTTTCCTGGGTGGTGATTTCTCCTTAGGATTTTATAAAGGAGGCTATAAACTAATAGGGTGGGCATCCTATGGGAAGAAAGTGCTCCTTGTGTGGGGTTGGACATGAACATAGATAGATAGATAGATAGATAGATAGATAGATAGATAGATAGATAGATAGATAGATAGATAGATAGGAGAGAGAGGGAAAGGGGGAGAGAGAGGGGGGAGAGAGGGAGGGAGAGGAAGAGAAAGAGAGAGGGAGACAGAGAGAGGGAGAGTAGAGGAGTCACAGAGAGAGGGAGAGGGAGAGGGGGAGAGAGGGAGAAGGAGAGGGAAACACAGAGAGATAGACACAGAAAGAGAGGAAGAGAGAGAGAGAGAGGGAGAGGGAGTCACAGAGAGAGAGAGAGGGAGAGAGAGAGAGACAGAGAGAGAGAGGAAGAGAGAGGGGGGAGAGCTATATATTAGACATATATAACTGTAATCCTCAGTCAAGGGTTACCTGTACATGAGGTTGTCAGTCACCCTCCCGAAGGATCTTGACTCTGTCATTTCTCAGAGTATCGCCAGAGTGTGCACTATCAGGAAGGTATCCTATATAAATACTAAGATTATATAAGTTTGAGTAATGTAATTATCATCATCATCATCATCATTATGGCTGTTTGTATCAAAATGATTATACCCAGAGGCCACACTGTTCATGGATTGCTCTTGGATATATATTTAAAAATAAAAATCCAATAAAACTTTTTTTTTTAAGGCATCATATTATAGAATCCTAGGGCTGGAACTGGAAGGGGCCATGGAGGTCTTCTAGTTCAACCCCTGCTTGCCCAAGGCAGGAGAGACCGCAGAGCATTCCCAACCAAATGGTTGTCCTATCTTTCCTTGAAAACGTCCAGCGATGAAGCACCCATAACTCCAGGAGGCAAGAGCTGTTCATGGTTCTCACTATCAGGAAATTCCTTATTTCCAGGTTGGCTCTCGAAATAATGCCACCTTTACCGTTTCAAATTCCAGTTTTATCTGCTCCGACCGAAATAATGTCACATTTTCCAGTTTAAAGTTCCAGTTTTGTCTGTTCCGACCAAAATAGCACCACTTTTACCAGTTTAAAATTCCAGTTTTATCTGCTCCAACCGAAATAATGTCACCTTTACCAGTTTAAAATTCCAGTTTTATCTGCTCCGACCTAACTGGGCTGTTGGGGAGATTGCCATCATCCCGGGAGGCATTGGGCTCAGGGCTCTAATTTTTTTTTTTTTTAAGAAGGGAGCACCTTAGACTCTCCAGGCAGAATGCAGAATAGATTTGGAAGGGACCTTGGAGGTCTTCTCGTCCAGTCTCCTTTGCAAGCAGGAGATAAACCAATTTCAGACAAAGGGTTGTCCAATCTCATCTGAAAAACCGCCAGTGTTGGAGCATTCACAACTTCTGAAGGCAAGAAGTTCCACTGGTTAATTGTTCCGCCAGAAAATTTCTCCTTAGTTCTAGGTTGCTTCTCTCCTTGATTAGTTTCCATCGGTTGCTTTTTGTCTTGCTTGGGGAAATAACAAGACAGGAATAAGACAGCGAAATGGCTGGCTGGTCCCTGAAAATGTGTCACCAGATTTCAGGCTGCTCTTGGTCCTTCATTCTGAACCAGGTCTCCCTCCGTCATTTGTAGATTTTCACGAAACCACCCTCCTTTGTAACAGAGAATCACAGAGTTGGAAGGGACCTCGGAGGCCATCTAGTCCGGCCCCCTCCTGCCCAAACAGGAGAGCCTATGCCCTTTTTGGGAAGTGGCTGTCCTTCTTCCGCTTGATTTTTAACTCCTGCTTTTCGATGAGGGCTGATGAGAAATTGTGTTTAGCTGCCCACGAAGGAGACGCCTCCTTCCACCCCCCCCGCTTTTTTTTTTTTTTTTTCAAAACAGGGAGAGAAGATTTAAGATCGTCCATGATTAATGTATTGTTGTGCCTAACCAGATCAGGTGATTTTTTTTTTTTGTTTTTTTTTAAATGATAATTTTTTACAAAAAGAAGATTTCGGAAGTTTTTGAAGACGGGACTAGACGAGAAGAGAAACAACACAGTTGGGAGGGACCGAAGAGGTCTTCTAGTCCAACCCTCCCAGTTAGGCAAGAAACCTTCCCCCTTTGTCCATACTCTTCTTCCAAACTGCCCACCGGCCAGGTGAGGAGGACCCTGCCTGGGACCCGGACCGGCCGCTCGGCTCCTCCTTCCCCCGCTGCGAAGCGCAGCCTTCCCAGCCGGAGGCTTTGCGCAGGGAGGGAGCGAGAGGGGCGCGCGGGGGCGGCCCGGTTCCCGGCAAGGCCGAGAAGAAGGCGGAGGCGGCGGGCAGACTCCGCCTCGAAGCCCCGCAGATCTTCGCTTTCGTCCCGGAAGGGGAAAACAAAGGAAAAAAGAGCTGCGTTCCGATGACTCTCTGAACCCGCCCGGGAAGAGGCGTCGCGCTCCCGCCGCCGCCCCGACCGCCCTCCTTCCAGTTCCTTGATCCCGCGGCTGGAGCCTCGCTTGGCCACCAGGTAAGGGGCGGCGGGATCGCGCGTGTGGGGGGGGGTGGTGGAGCGTGGGGGGAAGGGAAGGAACGGGCTTGCCAAGGCCGAGCTGCTGTCAGGAAGGCAGTGAACCAACAGGCAGATTCGAATAGAAGTAAGACAGCCTCGGAGGCAGCAAGAAGACAGGACAGAGCAGAGGCCAAGCAGGCAAGAGTCAGGGCGAACAAGCAAACAGGCAGGCAGGAGGAAAGAAGGAAGGCAGAAGAAGAAGAAGGAAGGAAGGAAGGAAGGAAGGGAAGAAGAAGGAAGGCAGGCAAGCAGTCGGAGCAAGCAAGACAGGCAGGCGGGGTAGAAAGAAGAAGGCAAAGAAACAGGAAGGAAAGAGGAAGGAAGGAGAAGGAAGGAAGGAAGGAAGGAAGGAAGCAAGCAGTCAGGCAGCAAGCCAAGACAGGCAGGAGCAGGAGGAAAGAAGGAAGGCAAGAAGACAGGAGAGAAGAAGGAAGAAGGAAGGAAAGGAAGAAGAAGGAAAGGAAGGCAAGCAGTCATGCGAGCAGCAAGACAGGGGCAGGTGGGAAGGAAAGAAGAATGGCAAGAAGACAGGAAGGAAGGAATGAAGGCAGGCAGTCAGGCGGTGCAAGACAGACAGGACAGACAGACAGTACAGGGAGGAAGGAAGGAAGAAAAGGCCAACAGTCAGGCAAGCCAAGCAGGACAGGCAGGTGGGGAGGAAAGAAGAAGGCAAGAAAGACAGGAAGGAAGAAGGAAGAAGGAAGGAAGGGAAGAACCAGAAGGAAGGAAGGAAGGCAAGCAGTCAGGGCAAGCAAGCAGGACAGGCAGGTGGGAAGAAAGAAGAAGGCAAGAAGACAGGAAGGAAGAGGAAGGAAGGAAGAAGGAAGGAAGGAAGGAAGAAGGCAAAGCAAGTCAGGCGGCAAGACAAGACAGACAGGGAGGAGGAAGAAGGAAGAAGGAAGGAAGGAAGGAAGGAAGGAAGGAAGGCAAGCAGTACAGCGGGCGAAGACAGACAGGAGGGAAGGGAGGAAGGAAGGAAGGAAGGAAGGAAGGAAGGCAAGAAGACAGACAGAGAGACAACAGGAAGGCAAGCAGGCAGGTCCAAGCAAGACAGACAGAAGGGGAAAGAAGGAAGGCAAGAAGACAGACAGACAGGAAGGAAGGAAGGAAGGAAGGAAGGAAGGCAAGAAGACAGACAGAGAGACAGACAGGAAGGCAGCATCAGGCAAGCAAGACAGACAGAAGGGCAGAGAGCGAAAAGGAAAAAGCGAAGGAAGGAAGGAAGGAAGGAAGGAAGGAAGGAAGGAAGGAAGGAAGGAAGGCAAGAAGACAGACAGACAGACAAGCAGGCAGGCTGGCCAGGCCGCGGGGGCCGAGCCAGGGCAGGGGACCCTGGACAGCGCAGTCCCCGCTTGGGTCGGGAGCGGCTCTCCGGAGCGCGAGCGGCCCCTCCCTTCCCCTCCCCAACCCCGGAGGCGCCTTCAGGCAAAACATGGCTGTTGGGGCGGAAGAAGAGGGAGCGGTGCCAGCCCCGGGCGGAGAAGAGACGGCGCGGAGCCTCGGCCTTCTCCCGGGCAGGTCTCGCCTTGCGCGGTTTGCCTTGTTGCAAGAGTCCCGGACTCCTGCCCTTTGCCCAGCCGGGGTCGCCAACGTGCGCCCCCAGAGCTCTCCTCCGTCTCCAAGACTCCGAAGGCTCAACGTTGGGCCCCGCGTCTTTTCAGCCGGGTGCTGAATAAACTCCTTTTTCGGGCTGGTGGGTTGCCCAGACGTTTCTTGTTGGGCGGTTGTTGTTGTTTTTTAATTATTTTTTGTTTAAATATTTTCTTTAAAATTTTTAAGATCATCATTCCATCTGAACCCAACGATCAAACTTGCAAACTCCTCCTAATTAAGTTCATGTTGATTCTGCAACCTTTAACCTCATAGTATTTCCACATATTAATTCTGTAATATTAACCTGATAATTATTCAACACACCAGTCATAATATTTACTTCTCTTTTTGAACATTCTTTTTTTAACCGGACACCAAACGGTTGGGTTTGCCCAATGTGGGAAAAAGACAAAATGAGCCAACTTTGGCTTGAGAAACATGCCAGGTTTCAGAATGAGACCTCCCCCCAAAGGAAAATCTGGATTTGAATTGAGGTAGTGTGTGGGAGTGGGGGCAAAAGAGGGTAAAATAGCCAAGATCTCACTTTAGCCCAATCTGAGTGGGCAGGGGTTGGACTAGATGACCTACAAGGTCCCTTCCAACTCTTGATTATCTGTTAATTGAGTAGGTCAGACTTACTTCTTCTTTGGCAAGCCAAGAATTTTGAGACTGAATTGGGGCTAGGAAGTTGGTTGATTGACATTAAAAATAAAGGAGAAAGAAGCCACAGAATGCTATTTGACGTGGAACAGATTTTACAAATGATTAGAGATAAGAGGTAGAAATCAGATGAAGAAAGAGTAAGGCTATTTATGAATTAGATATAAAGATGAATAATAATATAATATAATATAAAGATATTATGAATATGCCAATATAATCAACAGACTTACAAACAGTTAATACAAATAGAAATCTAGTTTAAACTACTCTGTTACACTATTACTATTAGTAATATTTTTGTTGTGTTTGTTTTTTGTTTTTTTCTGTAAATAGTATGCCCTGACAATACACTGTATTGTCAATACACTGTATTCATTTACAATACAACATTTACAACATTTACAATACACTGTATTCAAAATGTTTATTGCACACACACACACACATACACAAACACATACATACACGCACACAAATTAAGTTGGTTATTAGGAAATCGGACATCCTGTAGTAGAACTTTCAAGCAATAAGTGAATAAGTAAGTCTTTGAATCATAGTTTCTCCTGGTGATGAGATGATCATCTTCAGGTTACGTTTTGCAACAAAAAAGCAAAAAGCCAGTCAGGTTTGTTCTTGGTCTAATTTGAGGCTAAAGGCCTGGGGTTTCCCAGTGGTCTCCCATCCCAGCAATATTTAAGTTTTTCAAGATCTTCCTCTTTTCTTTTTTTTGGTCAAGTTTTTTATTTTATATTGCTTATTCATATCATTGCGTGAACAGTGTAATACCTGGGTATCATACATTTTAGTACAAATAAACATTATTACTCACAGTTATTACATTTCATTTTCATTGTTTCATATTGTTTAACTGTATCTCATACTACCGCCATTCAGTTTCTAAATTTCCCTCTTATTATTACATATATCTTGTTATATTAAAATATGTATATTGTTATTCCCCTCTTATATCTATTTTTATTCCAACTTTTATTCATGTCACCATAGTATTCAAAGATGTTTCTTTTCTTTTGAAAAATATTTTTATTGTACATTTTTCCTTAATACTCATCACAGTTCCAATTTTACAACATCATTGTGTACTGGTTATATATTAAGTTCTTTTTTTTGTTTTACATCATACTAGACATCCTAACTGAAAGGATGTATATCATATAGTATAATCTCTTTCGACTACATAATGTTATGCATCATGATTATAACTATTATTTTCTTATTTATACCATAGTACACTATTTACATTGATCATTTTGTACATTTAATACTATCTTCACATACAATCCAAGAATTTAACATTGTTTATTCTTACATATTTCAATAGATCTGTATTTTTATTTTGTTAATCTTCTTTCATTCTTAAATACTAATCTCTGCATTTATTATTTATCCAATTATAAATAATACATCCCATGTTAAGTTGTATTCTGTTTCCTTTTTGTCCTTAAGTTCCATTGTAAGTCAGAGATGTTTCTTTCCTGTTTTCCATCTTTCACCTGCTTTATTCCTCATATTTCCCTTATTTAACTCTTCACATATTTATATATTAAAGTTTCATCCTTCATTATTTTGCTGTTTGGTATTTCAATATACAATCCTAATACCAATCACAATATCACACTAGCAAGTTTTTGGAGATCTGCCAAGGTTGCTTATGAATGGCAAACAGGAGAAATGCAGTGAGGGCCTAAAACATTTCTTAGAATTTGGGGAATTTTCCAACTGTTGCAGTTTTGTATGCCTACTACATCTGTGTGTGTTTGTGTGTGTTTGATTCCTCTTTTTCTTTCTGAAATTGAAGCCCCAACAAAAGAGTTGCTTTTGTGCCTATCTTTTGGCAGTTCTTCATAATGGTGTGACTTTGGCTCCTTCCTGTTTCAGCTGGTTTTGTTGCCAATAAATCCAGTTCAGGGGCGATCTCACCCACTCCTATCGTGTTATTTTCCTGCACACCAGATACCAGCGAAACTGCTGTATCCAGAGGCTATTTTTGGAGACGGCCTCTCTGTTTGAAGGACAGCTAACTATCAACGTAGGATAACAGTGTATTCTTAATCCTTGGTGGGTGAAAAAGATTGCATGCAGATTATGGTGACTTGGTATTATTTTTATCTCCTCAAGGTTATGGGGGGGGGGCTTGATATGACAGGGGGCCCTTGACTTACGACCACAGTGGAGCCCCAAATGTATGTGTGCTAAGGGAAACATTTTGTGAAGTGAAGTTTTGCTTCTGTTTTATGACTTTTCTTGCTGTGCTTGTGAAGTGAATCACATTGTAAGTTGGAACAGTCCCTAAACGAATGAGGTCTACCTGTATTTTTATCTCTCATTTATCTCATGTCTGTTGGAAGACAGATGGCCAAGCTGAGATCCGGGGCTTTTTATGGTCCACAAGTCAAGCTAATAACCAATGAACAAAAGGTTTTGTAGCAGTGGTCCACAAGTCCACTAATGACCCCCACTGAACAAAAGTTTTGTAGCAGTGGAACTTATATCTTCCTAAAAGACGGGACGGGACGGGAACACAAAGTGCATTTACCGAGTCTAATTCCCTTGTCTTTTTTTTTTTTTNTTTTTTTTTTTTTTCTTCCTTCTCTTCATTAATTCAAGCACACGTTTCCTGGTGCATTTTAACCTTATGCAAACACTTAACACTTATGCAAACATTTGTGTAGCTCAAGGCCTCTTTGTGCCTTGTCAAGGCAATTTCTTTTTTTCAGTTCTTTCAGCTCAGGGGAGGGGGAAAATGGCCCCTTTATGACTTGTGGACTTCAACTCCCAGCATGGCTCAGGAATTCTGGGAGTTGAAGTCCATAAGTCATCAATGGTTTCCTTTGCTTGCTTTAGCTGGATGACCTTCCCAGAGAAAGACTGAATGTCTCTGTTGTTAGTCAAAGGTCACTATTTGTTTTTGTTTTTTTTAATAATATGAACTTTTGCTGTTGAGTCCCACTAACTACAGGTAGTCCTTGATTTACAACCACAACTGAGCCCTAAATTTCCATCATTAAGCAAGGCAGTTGTTCCTTGAGTTTTGTCCAATATTGTGACCATTTCTGTTGTGGTTGCTAAGTGAATCACTGCAGTTGTTAAGTGAATTATGCAGTTGTTAAGTGAGTCTGGCTTTCACAATTGCTTGTCCGAAGCCAGCTGGGAAGGTTCCAAATAGTTGATACTGGGACTGTGCAACTGTCATAAATCCATGCCAGTTGCCGAGTACCACCGGAATTTTGATCATCTGACCATGAGGATGTGTGAGGAGAAGGCAGAAAAGGAAGAAAAAGGAGTGAAGAGAAGGAGGAGAGAGGAGGAGGAGGAGAAAGGAGGAGGAGGAGGAGAAAGAAGGAGCAGAAGGAGAAGGAGGAAGAGGAGGAGGAGGAGGAGGTGGTCATCCCAAACATTCCAACTTGGTGAAGGATTCTTGCTAAATTTGACTAGATGTTTGAATAGAAATTATAAATATGATACGATGGTGCCAAGTTAAATACAAAACTTTCCTGTGTAGACAAAGGCTTGGTTTGTATTTCACAAACACAGTTAGTACCCAGAAAGCAGCCTGAATACAGAGTAAGCATTGAGGATATAGAAGCTGATCATTCGTGGGTTATACAGTATTTAGACAAGAGGTGTTTAGATTTTATACTTTGAGGGAACTTTTAAAAGTTGAGTTGCCTGCTAAGGAAGGCTTTGGCATTACAGACAATTCTGGAAACCATACAAGGGACATTCAGGGCCTACCCCCACCACTGAGTTAGCTTCTCCCCATCCTTGAGTTTGCAGAAAACTATATGTTCACGTTATGTGTTATCATCTGTGGTCACTATTTCAAGTCATTGCAGTCACTTGGTTTCTCCCTGAGGTAGTGGGAGGCCAGAGGTAGTGGATTCAGGGTGGGCTTCAAATTTTTTTACCATTGGTTCTGTGGGCATGGGTTGGTGGGTGCGCTTTACGCACGCACAGAGGCTTTGTGTTGTGATTTGCCGGCAGCCTGTGCAGATGGCAGCGGAATCAGACATTGGGGAAGAACGGGGACCAATTTGGAGAGGACTCCGATGAGGGTCCTGTGTCCAATGCAGAGATGGGGCCAGGACCATCTGGGAGTGGGGTACTGCCTCTGGAGCGTCTGGAGTCTGGCAGCAGCAAGGCAGAGGAACAAGGGGAGCCTGTTCCCAGTGAGTGTGTGCCCAGAGCTGCTAGAAGGTGAGAGCAGCTGAGACAAAAGGGGAGATTTGAGAGTAAGGCTGGGAGATGATTTCCCCTCCCATAAGCAGAGGTGGTATTCAGCCGATTCGCACCTAATCGGGCGAACCGGTACCAAGGATTTGGCATGGGTCACCGAACCAGTAGCAACATCTGGCTGGCCACGCCCCTGACCTGGTCTGCTCACTTGCTTGCCCTGCCTCCCCCCAATGCTCACTCACCGCAGTTTAAAGGAGGACTGCTCCTCTGCCTTAGCAATGCATTTTCAAGCAGCCACTTGAAAACCCATGACTGTGGGCAGAGCAGCATTCCATTAACCTGCAAAACTGCTCCAAGGCTAGAACTAGAAGTATTGCTTACCGCTTACGCTTACCGTAAGTAAAGTGCCTGAAGTGAGAGGGAATGAACGCTGGAGGAGGGGGGGGGGAAATCCAGCCATGGGGA